>JZKD02S1619879.1:325096-342411 GCA_000966675.3 Picea glauca
TTTCATTTTGAATCATCTTGGACTTGAACATTTAAGTGGGGTAAAAGGAGGTTGCCCCCTCGAAGAGGCTTATTATCTGAAATTATCTCTTTTCAAGGCATTGAGTACTTTTCCTGAGCTTTTTCTATGCTATATTGATGTTTGGTTCTTAACAGAGACAGAGTTACTTACAACCATGACCAAGCCATTCTAGATTTTTGGCAATGAGCACAAGATTAGAATATCCCTAACCTCATCATCAAAGTTCACTTTTATAGAACTTAGTTGATTAGTAACCATATTAAATTCATTTAAATAATCTGCAATAGACCCACCTTTTGACATATTCATATTAAATAATATCTTCATTAGAAATACCTTATTAGACGCCAAGGTTTTTTCATACAGTTTAGCCAACGCATCCATCGGATCCTTCGTTGTCTTTTCTTTCTAAATATTGAAAGCCACCGATGCTGCCAAGATCAGCTGTATCATTCCTATATCCTTTCTGTCAAGAATATCCCATTCTTCATCCTTCATGGTCGTCGGCTTCTTTGATACCCCACCCAATGGTAGGAATAGATCCTTATGATATAAATATTCTTCCATCTTCATCTTCCATAACTGGTAGTTTTGGTCGTTAAATTTCTTGACCATAAACTTTCCATCTTCCGACATTGCTCCAATTTGAACCAGGAACCCTCTCTTCATGCGAGTTATATTTCGCTCTGATACCATTTGTTAGAAAAATAGGACCGCAGAGAAATAAAATAAAACAAATGCAGAAACAAAACACAGAAGATACACAATACAATAGAGACACAGATTTGCGTGGTTCACCCAGTGTGGGATACATCCACTAGAGAAATTGTCAGGTCCTTCCTTTATTATTATCCAGCAAATGAAGGGATACAACCTACAAAAAAAACCATTGTAACCTCCTCTTATTTCTCTCACATTATCCTCTCTCAAAATACAATACTTTCCATAATGCATAGCCGCAATACATTTCCCTCATAACAGAGGGTTGCCTTCTAGGGAAAAAAACCCTAACATAATTTCTATTGTTAGATTTGTGACCTTCTAATGAATGGTCCAGATTTATAATATACATTTACAAGGCAATTTTTTCTTAGGGGTCTTCACCCCTAAACCCCCGTTGGGGGCCCACTTGCCCTTGAACCCCCCAGCCGAGGGGATAGCCCCCCCAGACCCCGCATAGGGGGGATCCCCCCTCTGAACTCCCCCTCATGGAAGAGTGTACATAGTTCTGGGGTGTAAAGTCTTCATGGGGTATAAATATGGCTGAAAGCAAGGACCTCTGAATCAGGAAGATAATTAGGCTCCACAACCAACAGTCTACATTGAACAACCCCAAGGATTTCAGTTGTCAGAGAACACATACTATGTATGTAAATTAAAGAAGGCCTTGTATGGTCTAAAACGAGCACCTAAATCATGGCACTCCAGACTGGATAAGTATATGCAATAGACAAGGTTCAGAAAAGGAAGTGTAGACAACAACCTCTACATCGAGGTAAGTCAAGGTAATATTTTATTAATTGAAGTTTATGTTGATGATATTATTTTTAGTAGTGATGATGATAAGTTAAGCTAGAAATTTGAAAAAGACATGTAGAATTAATTTGAAATGTCATTACTTGGAGAACTATCCTTCTTTCTGGGTCTTCAGATACATCAAAGAAACCAATGAATTTTTATTTCTCAAACCAATTATATCAGATAAATTCTAAATATGTTCGGAATGGAAGATTGCAAACCAGTTATCACTCCCATGCAAACCAGTTGTAAGTTGAGCAAAGACGATGATTCAAATTCTACATATTAGAGGCAATATAGGTCAATGATTGGCAACCTACTATATGTGACAACATCCATACCAGATGTAATGCAAGAAGTTGGACAGGTGGCATGATTTCAAGCAACACCAAAGGAATCACATGTATTAGCAGTAAAGAGGATTTTTAGATATCTCAAAGGAACAGAAGAGATTGGATTATGGTATCCAAAAGAAAAAAATCTATCACTTATTGCCTACATAGATGCAGATTGGGCAGGATGTATTGATGATTGATGAAGCACCAGTGCAACAAATTTTTACTTAGGTGAGTGTTTGGTATCATGGTTAAGAAAGAAACAATCATTAGTATCTCTATGCACAACCCAGACAAAGTATATTGTAGCAGCAACATGTTATACACAGGTTCTTTCGATGAAACAAACTTTGACAGATATACAGGTTGAGTATGATGAGCCCATTCCAATATATTTTGATAATACAAGTGCCATTAGTATCTTAAAAAATCCGGTGATGCACTCCAAGATGAAGCAAATTCCAATCAAGTATCACTTTCTACGGGAACAGGTTGCAAAAAAGAACACTAGAGTTGAGTATGTGGGCACAAAAGAACAAGTGGAAGACATATTTACAAAACCACTTCCATGGGAAGCCTTTTAATATCTTCACTAAAGACTTGGAGTTATTTCTACTAAAAAATGAATTCTTTTTCAATGATTTTTGAAAGCTTATATTATATGTCTTAGATGTACATGAGGAAGCACCATAAGAGGATAGTTTAGTCAAGGGGAGCAACCCCAGATGGAAATATAATTTTTCCATTGATGAGAAAGGGGGAGAGATTTATCATATGCAGAGGACATAGGCATGGTTCTAGGGGAAGAATCAGTGATATGATTTCAATATTGTATCAGAGTGTTTCCATCAATGCCAAAGGGGGAGATTGTTGTTCAAGGTTGGTTGTCATTGATGTCAACCTTTGAAGAAATCCCTGCAACACAAAGGTTTGGGTAATGGACCCAATATTGTTTGATGTAAATATGACTCATTATTTTCTTGTCATGGTGTATAAGAAGTAAAGATGGATGAACTCCAAAGTGCTCCCCTTATTGTGAAAGCCCTCACGGGAAGACACCTTGCAAAGTAAGAGAAACCATGCTTAATTGTGGAATAATGAGATGAAGGAAAATGAATTTTTCAAGTAAACTATCTTAGATGGATAGTGCTTGTCATTTCATTTCTGGTGGTATGTGGAATGTCACATAACTCCTCACGGTTAGAGAGTTATGGCCATGAGAAGTTGGAGACCCCAGGTTTGGGTAATGGACCCAAGTTTGTTTGATGGATAATGATATGATTTATGATATATTTTCAGATAATACTATTCTATATGGATAGTACACGTCATTCAATTTTTTGTGGTATGTGGAACATCACATAACTCCTCACGGTTTGAGAGTTATGTCCTTACGAAGTTGGAGGACCCTCATATGTCATCTAGAAGCCCCAAAAAGTCAAAGTAGTCAAAGTGGTTTAATAGATTTTAAAAGGTAAATAATAAAGTGAAGTAATGAGTGTATTATAATTCAAAGTTAATACAAAATAAATTATTTCAATAATAAATTTAATGGAGAAATTAGAAGTGGGTTAACCCTAAAATAAGGAAAGTGGGGCCAAGTGACCTAGAAGTTGTTTTTAAGGAATCTACTTGGAGAGTATAAATAAGAGGCAAGGCTCTCTCATTTTAATCACACTTGAGTATATTGAATATTTATAGGTGTTTGAGGTAACCAAGGATATATAAGCCAAAATGTTGAGGGAAGGTGAAGAAAATAAGTATGAAATGCAAGGAAGGATAAATTATTTTGATGGTGCTTTCTAAGGTATGTTATTTACAGGTCATCTCACCATTTTTGCTATAATTTTTTTTCTATAATGATTCAGATTGTGAAATTGCTATGCCATTGAGAAAACATATCCAAGTATCTAGTGAGAAAAGAGATCCTAATTTAGTGAAACAAAATGTGTTGGTTAAGGTATAGTCTGTAGTATGATGTGTAATAACTTCAGATCAATTAAACAAATATTTTGTGCAGGGCATGCTCTACAAGGTTGCTCTCTAGAATAATCCAGAATTAAGAAAGATATGCCATTTTTGCTATAACTCCTCTTCTGAGAGGTTCCAACTAGTGACACTTGGAAGAATTTCATAAAACACACTAAAGAACATTGTATATTAGTTTCAAATCTTTATACATTATAGGTACAAAGTTATGATTACTTCAAGTTAGGGTTGTTGACTAATCCAAAACTAAAAATGTGAGACTAAAGAAAAGTTTGATGAAAATGTTAGTCTCTTGTTGTTGAAGTTAAGGAAGGTTTGCAGGAATGTGATAATATACAGCAAGTCTATTACAGAGCTACAAATCTGATGCAGGAGCATCACCAGCATCAAGCGAGCGTGGGACAACGCCAACGCATTTTGGCACATGATGAATTGCTTGAAATGTTTTTACGTTTGATACACCAAACATAAATGAAATATTTAAGAAAGGGCATACTTCCATATTTTAAATATACCTTGAGTGTTATTCTCTCCTCTGAAGGATTAAGAGGCATTTATGTTAGTAAATGTAAGTAGGTAGCTTTAAATTCTTAGATTAGACAGTTTTAGGAGCCAGAGGGAAAACAGATATAGACACCCTCACTTGTATCATTGTAACATTAGAATGAAAGAAGAGCATAGAGCATAGAGAGAAGAAGAAGCAGAAAGTTGTGGAGAAGAACCCATGTACAAAAGTTCTGAGATTAATATACGAAGCTTTGATTCAGACTCATGGTGTTCAAATACTTTATGTGTATTCATGATTGAATGCTATACTCATGATTATTTTACACTTTCTGTTATACATTTTCTTTTATGCCATGTATTTATGATTTCGTGTGAAGCATTCGAAGTCTGAGAGATTAAAGAATGAGCTTCAATTGTTTCTCTATCTGAGCAAGCGTTTTCCTGCAAGGAGTGTAGTGAAATTGTCTGCAAGGTGTGCATTGAAAGAAGTCAGAGTTCGTCTCTGCAAGCTCAGGAGGGATAACATTGTTCTAATTCTCATAGAAGTGCAAGTTAAGCATATGAGCCATGCAAGGAGTGCGCAGGCTGAGAGAAGTCTTGGAGTTACAACCTGAGTGAAATTGTTGAAGGACTGTTGTCGCGGGGAGTGCATAGAGTCAAAGAGGTTCAAATAATTGGAAGTATTTGAAGAATCATCGCAAGGAGTGCATGCAGGAGTATTTTTAAAGACTTGAGTTGTGGAGAAATATCAAGAGGGCTAGTTCCTTGAAGTGTTGTAAGAAGGCGCACCGACGTTGTTTTGCAGGTGGATACGTTTCATGAAATAACACTTTGTTCATTTCGTAGGAATTGTCAAGGAGGAATTTGACGATCGGAATTCTCCGGGGAGGATTCGTGAAGTCTCGAAAGCCGTCAGATCTTGCAGAGGACCAAGGGAGTTATGGCAGGTATTTTCTAAAGTGTAAAGCTTAGAAGAAATTGGGCCGTAGGATCTGAGCCAACAAGGGTCATTGGATAACTCGCATAATCTCATTTCGCGGATTCACGAGTTGAAGGTTTAAAACCTTTGCATCAAGATTCGCGAGTGGCAAAGTCGCAAGAGAATCGCAGAGATCCAATTGAGGAGGACAGGTGGCAGAGATCAAGGCATCTCATGAACTCAGAGGTTTGCAAGGTGAGAGCCCAAAGATTGGGTGCTCCAAGTTGTGAGTGGCGAAATCGCGAGGAGCTAGGACAACTGTAGGATCCAAGTCAAGGGAGGACCATTGGATCAGAGTCTCATTGCACCTATTGTGCATTCGAGGGTTTCATGGGTTGAAGAGCCAAAATTTTAGCATCAGGATTCATGAAGTCGCGAAGTCTGAAACTCCAAAAAATGACAGGAAGTTTTATTGTGGGACCCGCGTTGACGACGTGTCAAAATTTCGCCATTTCGGCATATCGATGGATAGGAAGTCGATACTTTTGTCCCAAAAGTCCTGAAGTCACGATTTGTGATAAGGAGTAGCGAGGAGTTCGAGATCTCAGCACTTCAGGTGTCGAGATACAAGAAGGTAGCACTTCGGGAAGCGAAGTCACGAAGTGCCAAAGCTGGGAATGAGGGACACATGGTAGAACCGCAAGGTGGGCCCATGCGATAGAGAGGTGGACATGTGTTACCTAGTGAAAGGATTCAACACCCGTTGACCTCTCACGTCTCGGGGATTCATGAGATAAGGGAACGAGAGTTCAACCCTTCGACTCGCGAAGTTGCGAGTAACGAGAACGCGAGGAGAAAAGTCAACATCGCTTCTCGAGGTTTCGTGAAAGGAAGGTGCCAAGGTTGGATGCCACAACTTGCAAAGTGGTGAGTAGTGAGAAGAGCTAGTGTTAATCTTAGTTGATGTTCATGCATGGAGGGCGATGACAAGAGAAGTAGCTATAACCATTTCGTGATCTCAGGTATCGCGATATTGGAAAAGAAGAGTCGGGAGCCTCGACTCATGAACTTGTGAGTGGTGAGTTGTGAAAAGAACCTTTTGGGTTAGGCCTTGGTCATAGTGTTGTGGTCGCACGGAGAAGTTGAGCTCGTGCCTAGTGCTATTCGTGTAGGGGGATTCCGAAAGGACCTGTGGATCGATAATTTTTTATTCCAGTAGGGAATCTAAAAAAGCCAATTCGACTCGAGGGAGATAAAGAACGATCCTGTGAACGGATCTCGGCCTGAGGGCTGATAGGTCTGCATCAATTTGGTATCAGAGCTCAGAAAGATTTCTTTGCTTTCTGTAGCAGGGAAAATAAAGATTCACCATGCCACCGAGAAGAAGAGACAAACAAACACCCGATCCACTAGAGGATAGGGAGATGTCAAGAGAAAGGGTTAGGTAGGTGCCAAATCCAGCCATGGAAAGAGATATACATGACCTACGCGTGAAAGTCATTGACATGGAAATAAAACAGAGGCGCACAACCGATGTTGGAGATGTTAGTGAATCTGAAAGTGAAGATGAAGATGGACACGAAAGAGAAGAAGTTGCAGTAGAAGATGTAGCAAATGAACACTTGATTAGGGCTATTGCAAAAATGGGTGCTAGAGAAAAAATGGATATTCCAGTCTATGAAGAAAACCTAGATGCTGAAGAGATTCTAGACTGGATTAGAGATCTAGACACATGTTTTGACTATGAAGATGTTGAGGAAGACAAAAAGTTCAAACATGCTGTCACAAGATTGAAAGGACATGCAACATTGTGGTGGGATGAACTACAAGATGACAGATGCTGCAAAGGAAAACATAAGATCAAGAGTTGGGATAGGATGATCGAAAATATGAAGGAGAAATTTATTCCTAGGGATTACCAAATTACTCTGTTTCGGAGAATGCAAAATTTGAGACAGAAGCTGATTTTAGTGAAGGAATACACTGAAGAATTCTACAAGTTGAACATCAGGGCAAGTCATCATGAAAGTGATGATGAAAAAGTTGTTAGGTACATGAATGGTATGAGATATGACATTTAGGATGAGATGAGCATGATGACCATATGAACGGTGGAATATGCTTATCAGATGGCTCTAAAGGTTGAAGAGAAGTTGAGCTGAAAACAAGGTCAAAGAGGCTGAGGCAGAAGTCGGCCTAGAGGCAAATCAGTTGCCCAGTTGTTGACGGGAGAAATTGACCGCTGATCAACTAGAGGATTGAATCCGGTCCGGGGTTGTCTAAATAACCCAATCCGTTTGGATTAATCCACTCCAACGGGATTAGCAGCTCCATTAGGGGATCTAAGTCCTGTGAAAGACAAAAACTAAAGCAACTAACTAAATGAAAAAAATAGCTACTGAAAACTATATACAGTCTAAAATAAATTCACAATTTACTAACCAATAGAATAATAGTTCTACTTATTAAATGTACAGTGTATCAATATGTTTATATTTCTGTTTTATGTACAGTATTCACAAATTGCAAATTTTGATCGAAATCTGCAAAAATCATTATGAATTGACAACAAAGCTATTGTTCATTATTTTTTATTTTTTTTTATATAACTTTTATAAACTAGCAATGAAATGACAGATATTTAGTTGCGAAATAAAAATAACAATCTATACAGTGTATCTAAACTACATAAAATTATTACATTAAGTAAACTAATAGAATGCTACTAGCAAACTAACCTGTAATCGCATATCCTATGTGTCATGTGCATAGCATCTATGTTTGATGTTTGATGAGGCCAACCCACACCAGATTTCACCAATGCTTCTCGTAAACGCGAAGCAATAATGATTTGAATTCTAATGATAGAACAAGTAAGATATGTAGCAACAACAATTTATAATTTGACAAACGATCATATTAAGATAAATCTGAGTATGAAAATTTTCATATAACTGCTCATTGAATAAAGAAGATCAATCTTCTGATCATCGAATGTGAATAGATTAATTGTTGTATATAAAATGAGAGACATAAAAACTTGGACACCATATAAATCCCATCACTTCAACCTGTAACAAATTATGATATCTAAAGTAGTCAAAATTTGATTACAAATCAAAATGAGCAAAACTTGAACAAAAATATGATATATTGAAGCTAAAGCTGTGCAAATATCCACTTTCATTCAAGTCTGAATAATCACCAATCCATAGTTTCTTCTCCTAGGCAGTGATGGTTCTTTGTTTATAAAATAATACATTTATAAAGGCCACAGGATCAAAACATTCCTTGTGGAAATTATCAAAGTTGTTGCAAAAATTATGGGAAATACAATCTCCCAAATTCCCATTTCTATCTAAAACTAACAGCCTAATCTAAAACCATGTAAAGAAATAACATGTTCAGAGATGCCACTATCAATCCAATCTCCTTTAGAATTCGTATGTACCTGAAAACACACAAGAATACATGATTTCAGATTGCATTTTAATTGTAAAACCAAAAAATTCAAATTTTAGTAACTAGCTACAGAATCTCACAATTCTGTAGCTAGTTATTATTATAAACATAATCGTGTTTTATCAATTCAATCAAAACAGAAATAGATGCAATTTGAGAAAACAAATCCTGTATGTTAATTCAAAACACAAACAAAAATAATTTAAAAATCACTTTTAAAATACCATACCTCAGATTCAGGGATTTGTTTTGATCAAGCTATTTTCGAATTTACAATAGCAGTGGACGCCTCCACATTCTTAAAGACAACAAAACCTGTGGTCTTCTGTCTTTTATCATTATCTTGAGATACATTTTGCAATCCATCGTTCTCCTTGGTTATCACATTCACTCGGTCCTCCAAGGACTTGATCCGAGATTGGAGCAAAGGGACATCTGTATAATATCGGTCGATCCATGACTTACATTCGTTGCACTGTGGTTGAATAGGGTGTGTATTCACAGGTGAGGAACTTCTTAATTGACCAGCAGTTTCTCTGTCGAGTTTGATCCCACAGAAGTTGGGGTACTCTCTAAGACACGGTGGGAGGTTCGTCACATAGTCATAGGGCTTAACTGAGAAAAGTCTGTGTGAGTATGGATACTCTTCGATTAGAAACCATTCGATTTCGGAATCAGAATCCTCACTTAACCGAATTGGTTTTTGGTCTGTGTTTTCTTTAGGTTTATTACGAGCACACTGTGAAACCCAGCATGTGGCTTTTTTACCCTTGTAATTGATATCACTGTTACCCTTACCCTTTTTCCTTGCAGACTTTTTAATAGGCTTACTGCTATCTTTTGGACATGAATCAGGTAGGGTGTCAGGTTGGGTAGTGTTCGGGTAGGTCGAGGGTTCAACAGAGGGAAAGAGCGTAGGAGGGGGGATGACAGGCCCGACAAGGGTTTCTGTAACAACGGATTTGTCAACTTGTCCTATTTCAGGACTGACAAAACCATTCCTTAACAAGAAAGAATCCCAACAATCGCCATTCAGCTTCAACTGGTGAACCCTAATTATTTTAATTAAACAGTGGTGGAAGAGGCTGGAGTCGGATTTCTCCCTTTTGAAACACTTAGCCATCTTGTATAAACTCTGAAGGAGAAAATATGGCATGTTTAAGGGAAAAATGATAAAGCTCATGAGCAACTGCAAGTGGTATAAGAAAACTAAACCGTATCTACCCTTACAGGTAATGAACTGCTTGATAGTAGCCAACAAATCATGCCATCTAGATTTTAGAGTTGTAACGGGCATACCTTTGTCGCAGTTGTTAATATCCCTTGAGGTAAACAATAGTGACCAAGGTACTTCGTCAACCTTTGAATTTTTAAACCATTTTTGTCCCACGGTTGGCAGACCAGTGGCTGAGCTAATGAAATCTTCATTCAATTCGAGTTGGACATCCCCAATTTTGGCTCTGCAACCATCGAATGTAAGGACGAATTGTTGAGAAACTGTCAGGTTAAAACCCTCAAACTTCTCAACAAAGACCCTCCAACCATTCTCTCTAGGTCCTCTCAGGCATTATCAAACAACAACAAAGTTTGGACACCGTTGGGTTCGGTTCTCACTACAGGAGCCATAGCTAACAACAAAAAATCAATAGGGTATTTGGCGATAGGGTTTGATAGGGTAGACATAGAACCATTGTCCTGAAGCTTCCCCAACACAATGCAAAGGAAACCCTAAATGAAAGGGCAGAGCGTTAATCCTATGCGTGCGATGATAGTGGTGTAAATTGAGGCCATGCAAGAATATCATGTTGGGTTGTACTTGGAATGATGCCTTTGTGTAATGATACATTCAAATCATAACAGTGCATATCCAAAAGAATTTTAATCAACATGTCAAATGAACTATCACATAACCACGATTTGACCCAAAAATCAATGTGTCAATCAAACCATTACGTCGAAGATTTTGTAAATCAACACGATATTAACAATAATCAAATGCATAAATGTTTGGTGTTTTGATAAATATGTGACCAGTGGTGTGTTTGAGGTCAAATATTTATAACCACATAATCAAATAGGTTCATGATAAACCAAATGATCATTTTGATGTAATCAACATGAATTCTAATTGTGGGTTTTCATGCTTGCAGTTGTGAAAACGAAAACGAAAAGAAGGTATGCAAAAAGCGAAGAATAATGATGTCGTTTAAAAGTTGCAACAATTAATGAGGGTTCAAAAACCTTGATTGTTGGCAGCCATATTAATCTCTATATTTTTCCTTACAAGTTGCCTACACTAGGATAGAAATTAGAAACCCAAGGAAGAGTGGAAGAAACCTCAAACTTAGACTGAGAGAGGTGGAAGCTCACAGAGAGGGCAGTATACCAAACAGAGAGGTCAGTATGCTGATGGAAACATTTTTCCTTGTACCAGAGGTAGAGGAAGAGGAAGAGATGGAGTGGTAAAATGCTTCACATGTGGAAAGGTTGGACATAAATCTTATGAGTGTCCAAACAGAAAGAAATAAGGTGGTGAAACTCACATTTCCGAAGCACAAAGGTAGAATGTTGAGGTAGAGGATGTTGAAGGCGGAAGATCACTGGTGATGAGAAAAGTTCTCTTAACACCAGAGAAGGAGGTGGAGAGTTCGTTGAAAAGGAACAGTCTTTTTCAGACTGCTTGCAAAACCAAGGACAGTGTATGCAAGGTCTTTTTGGACAGTGGTAGCACAGATAATCTCGTTTCTATGGAGATGGTAGAAAAGATGGAGCTGGAGACTATTGAACATCCAAGTCCATAAAGAGTTCCATGGATACAAAAAGGACATCAGGTAAATGTCACTAAATAATGTTTAGTTGAATTTAAGATAGGAGGATATAATGATAATATATTGTGTGATGTTATTCCCATGAATGTTTGTCATCCATTTCTGGGTAGACCGTGACAATATGACAAAAATATGATTCATGATGGGAGGAAGAACACATACACCCTAGAGAAGAATGGGAGAACTCACATGTTGCTTCCAATCAAGGATAAAGAGGTGAAACCTGAAGTAAGCAACGTTGTACTTCTCATGAGTAGGAAGAAACTTCTTACAGAGGTTAAGAAGAAGGAGGAACCACAATTCATTGTGGTCAGGAAGATTACAATTGTTTTAACTAGTACAAGGGTAGATGATTTACCGGAAGAGGTTCAGAAACTATTGGAAGAGTTTGTTGACATAGTAGTGGATGAACTACCTCATTCGTTGCCACCGATCAGAAGTGTAAGTCATCATATTAATCTCATACTAGGAGCTAGTTTACCAAATAAAACAACATACAGATTGATGCCACAGGAGAATGAAGAGGTCAAAAGATAGGTCCAGGATTTAATGGACAAGGGGTTGATTAGAGAAAGATTGAGTCCATGTGTTGTTCCGACAGTGCTTAGTACAAAGAAAGATGGAGGTTGGAGGATGTGTACTGACTCGAGGGAAATCAACAAAATAACCATCAGGTACATATTTCCATTACCAAGGATGGATGATTTGATGGATTGCTTGAGTGGAACCAAATTTTTTTAGAAGATTGATTTGAAAAGTGGATATCACCAGATTCATATGAGAGAAGGTGATGAATGGAAGACATCCTTCAAGACTAACGAAGGGTTGTATGAATGGCTTGTTATGTTGTTTGGTCTAACAAATTCACTGAGCACTTTCATGAGGTTTATGAATGAAGTCCTAAAGGAGTTCATCGGAAAATTTGTCATTGTGTATCTTGATGACATACTGATTTTCAGTAAAACAGAGGCAGAGCATTTGAACCATTTAGCTACAATAATGAAGAGGCTACAGCAAGAGAAGCTGCTAATAAACATGAAGAAATCCTCATTCATGAAGATAGAGCTCATTTATTTGGGATTTGTTATTTTTGTAGATAAGTTGAGGATGGATCCAGATAAGGTGGAGGTAATTAAGAATTGGACATCGCCAAAGAATATATTTGAATTTCGAAGTTTTCATGGATTGGATAGTTTCTACTAGAATTTCATCAGGACTTTCAGTGGAATTAGTGCACCGATGATGGACACAGTGAAGAAGAGACACAAGTCTTTTCAATGGACAGAAGAGGCTGAGAAAATCTTCAATTTGTTAAAAAGGAAAATCACGGAACAAGCAATTTTGGTGTTGCCGGATTTTAAAAAGACATTTCAAGTAAAATGTGATGCAAGTGGATTTGCAATAGGGGCAATCTTGAGCCAAGAAGATAGACCGATAGCATACTTCAGCAAGAAGATGAATGAAGCCAAAATGAAGTAATCCATGTATGATAAAGAGCTCTATGTTATTATTTAGACATTGAAGAAATGGAGACAATATTTGATTCCTAAGGAGTTTGTTTTATACAATGACAATCATGCTTTGCAATTTGTGACTCAATAGAAGAAGTTGAATCAAAGACATGTAAAATGGGTTGAATACATGCAGAAGTTTACTTTTGTAATTAAGCATATTTTTGAAACTGCTAACAAAGTTGTTGATGCTTTGAGCAAGAAATGTTTGATGTTGCAGGAGTTCAGAGTCAAAACACTAGGTTTTGATGATCTCAAGGACATGTACAAAGATGATCCAGATTTTAAGGAGGTGTATGAAGTAGCTGAGAATCCAATTCTCAGGTACATAAGCCAGTGGACAGAATACATGATCCAGGAAGGATTATTGTTTAAGGGTAATCAACTTTGTATTCCAAAATGCTCCATGAGGGAGAATTTTCTGAAGGAGAAACACAGTGGAGGATTGGCCAGAAATTTCGGTCATGACAAGATGTTCTCAAAGTTAAATGAGTCATATTTTTGGCTAGGAATGAGAGAAGACATCAAAAGATTCATGGACAGATGCAGAATTTGTCAGCATTCAAAAGGAAAGAGGCAAAATGCAGGCTTTTATGAACCGTTACCCATACCTACGAGGCCGTGGGATGCAGTCAGCATGGACTTCATATTGGGGCTGCCAAGAACACAAAGAGGGTTTGACTCAATATTTGTAGTGGTAGATAGATTTTCTAGGATGTCACATTTTATACCGTGTCAGAAAACCAGTGACGCAACTCACATTGCGAATCTGTTTTTCAAAGAAGTCATTTGACTTCACGGCTTACCAAGGAGCATAGTTTCATATTGAGACACCAAGTTCGTGGGAAACTTCTAGAGAACCTTATGGAAAAATCTAGGAATGAACTTGTTGTTCAGTTCAACTTATCATCCTCAGATGGATGGACAGATAGAAGTTGTGAACAGAAGTTTGGGAGACTTGCTGAGGAGCTTGGTGACAAAACACCACAGTCAATGGGACAATATTCTACCATAGGCAGAATTTGCATATAACGACTCACTAAACAGAAACATAGGGTGGAGTCCATTCCAGATTGTTTACTGGATGTAGCCAAGAGGAGTTTCATAATTGAGAGATTCAGAACAAAATGCAACTAGGAGTGCTGGTGAAGAAGATTTTACTGAAGCAATGAAGGAACTTCATAGCCAGGTGAAGGAGCGGTTGCAGAACTCAAGCCAAGAGTATAAGCGTAGAGCAGATCAACATAGGAGACAACTTTAATTCAAAGTTGGTGATTTGATTCTTGCACACTTGAGAAAGGAAAGGTTCCCAAGAGGAACATACAATAAACTGAAAATGAAGAAAATTGGACCATGTAAGGTCTTGAAGAAATTTTGGGTAAATGCTTATGAGATTGAATTACCTGATGGGATCGAAATTTCTCCGATATTGAATGTCTCATATTTGTACCCATAAAAAGCTAGAGAAGGTAGTGAACAAATAGAGGTTCAGTGGACAAAATAGATGCTAGTTGCAGAGAAACCACAAATGGAAAGCATACTGGACAAAAGAGTTAGTAAGAGGACCAGGCAAAAGGAATCTTTTGAATACTTGGTCAAGTGGAAGGGACATCTAGTTGAATATGCCAACTAGGCAAAATGAAGCCGAAATCCAGAAGCATAGACAGAACGTGTGAGAGCTCATGGATAGCATCCCATGAAAATTTTCAAGCGAGGGATTATGATGCAGGAGCATCACCAGCATCAAGCGAGCATGGGACAACGCCAATGCATTTTGGCACATGATGAATTGCTTGAAATGTTTTGAAGTTTGATACACCAAAAATAAATGAAATAGTTAAGAAAGGGCATACTTCCATATTGCAAACAGACCTTGAGCATCCCGCTCTCATATGAAGGATTAAGAGGCATTTATGTTAGTAAATGTAAGTAGGTAGCTTTAAATTCTTAGATTAGACATTTTTAGGAGCTGGAGGGAAAATGGATATAGACACCCTCACTTGTATCATTATAACATTAGAATGAAAGAAGAGCATACAACATAGAGAGACGAAGAAGCAAAAAGATGTGGAGATGAACCAATGTACAAAAGTTTTGAGATTAATATATGAAGCTTTGATTCAGACTCATGGTGTTCAAATACTTTTTGTGTATGCATGATTGAATGTTATGCTCATGATCGTATTACTCTTTCTATTATACATTTTCTTTTATGCCATGTATGTATGATTTTGTGTTAAGCATTCAAATTCTGGGAGAGTAAAGAATGAGTTTCAATTGTTTCTCTGTCTGAGCAAGAGTTTTCCTGCAAGGAGTGTAGTGAAATTTTCTGCAAGGTGTACATTGACAGAAGTCAGATTTCATCTTTGCAAGATCAGGAGGGATAACATTGTTCTCATTCTTGTAGAAGTTCAAGTTAAGCACAGGATCCTTTCAAGGAGTGCACAGGCTGAGAAAAGTCTCAGAGTTACAACCTGAGCGAAATTGTTGAAGGATTGTTGTCACAGGGAGTGCACAGAGTCGAAGAGATTCAAATACTTGGAAGTATTTGAAGAATTTCCACAAGGAGTGCGTTCAGGAGTATTCTTGAAGACTCAAGTTGTGGAGAAATATCAAGAGGGATAGTGCCTTGAAGTGTTGTAAGAAGGATCAATGACGTTGTTTTGTAGGTGGATAAGTTTTGTGAAAGAACGCTTTGTTCATTTCATAGGAATCGTCAAGGAGGAATTTGACGGTCGAAATTCTCTGGGGAGGATTTGTGAAGTCCCAAAAAGTCGTCAGATCTTGCAGAGGAGTAGGGGAGTTATGGAAAGTATTTTCTAAAGTGTAAAGCTCATAATAAATTGGGTCGTAGGATCTGAGCCAACAAGGGTCATTGGATAACTCGCATAATCTCATTTCGTGGATTCGCGAGTTGAAGGTTTAAAAGCTTTACATCAAGATTCACGAGTGGCGAAGTCACAAGAGAATAATAGCCATCCATTTGAGGAGGATAGGTGGTAGAGATAAAGGGATTTCGTGAACTTGAAGTTTCACAAGGTGAGAGCCCAAAGATTGGGTGCTCCAAGTCGCGAGTGGAGAAATCGCAAGGAGCTAGGACAGTCGTAGGATCCAGGTCAAGGGAGGACCATTGGATCAGAGTCTCATCACGCCTATCGTGCATTCAGGGGTTTTGTGGGTTGAAGATCCGAAATCTTAGCATCAGGATTCGCGAAGTCACGAAGTCCAAAACACCAAAAAAAGGTGGAAAGTTCTGTTGTGAGACCCGCGTTGACAACGTGTCAGAATTTCAGCATTTTTGCATATCGATGAATAGGAAGTCGAGACTTTTGTCCTGAAAGTCCCAAAGTCACGAGTTGCGATAAGGAGTAGCGAGGAGTTCGGGATCTCAGCACTTCGGGTGTCGGGATACAAGGAGGTAGCGCTACGAGAAGCGAAGTCGCGAAGTGGTGAAGCTGGGCACAAGGGACACATGGTAGAACTGCAAGGTGGGCCTATTCGATAGAGGGGCGGACACATGTTACCTAGTGAAAGGAGTCAACACCCATTGACCTCTCGTGTCTCGGGGATTCATGAGATAAGGGAATGAGATTTCAACCCTTTGACTCGTGAAGTCACGAGTAATGAGAATGCGAGGAGAAAAGTCAACATCGCTTCTCGAGGTTTCGTGAAAGGAAGGTGCCAAGGTTGGACGCCACAACTTGTGAAGTGGCGAGTAGCGAGAAGAGCTAGCGTTAATCTTAGTCGGTGATCGCGTGTGGAGGGCGCTGACAAGAGAAGGAGCTATAACCATTTCTTGATCTCGGGTATCGCGAGATTGGAAAAGAAGATTTGGGAGACTTGACTCATGAACTCGCGAGTGGCGAGTTGTGAGAAGAACATTTTGGGTTAGGCCTTGGTCATAGTGCTGTGGTCACACAGAGAAGTGGAGCTCATGCCTAGTGCTATTCTCATAGGGGAGCTTCCGAAAGGAGCTGTGGATTGATAATTTGTGATTCCAGCAGGGAATCTAAAAAAGCTGATTCAGCTAGAGGGAGATAAAGAACGATCCTATGAGTGGATCTCAGCCTGAGGGTCGATACGTCTACGTCAAAATCAGATTTGGATGAAGAAATTGATGAGGGATTTTGGTTGAGGTACATGTTGAATACATGGTTGAGACAAGTAGTTGATGAGTTGGCACATACATGAGGTGTATAGTTGATGATGTTGGTATATATTGATG
>JZKD02S1619879.1:351078-382747 GCA_000966675.3 Picea glauca
AAAACTAGGAGGGATATAGTGGAATGAACATATACACGTACTTTCCACTTACATTACAGAAATCAATCTAATGATTCCAAGAACCAGGTTATATCTAAACTATAAGAAGAGTTTCTAGAGCAATGGTTAATGAGAAACACTAAAAGTAAATATTCCTAAAAAATATTTTCTAGAATATGTATATATTACTACAAAGAATTCCTTTATTAATATCAGTTTTGTTATATTTGGTTTTCATATATCAATATAAAAATAGTTTACTGTCATGTTATGTTTTTCAGGAAGATTATGAAAATCCCAAAGGAGCTGATATCTGAAATATGTCAATAGCAATGTCCAAACAAATGTACAAGGAAATAGTCAAAGAAATGGACATAATTGCATCATAGGAGGAGCCATCTCAACAACAATGTACTTCAAATGTATGAAACCATTGAAATTTTCTATTAGGTTCATATAAATAAATAATTTAGCATTAAATATTAATTTTCAAGTATTTTCTTGTAGAAAATAAAACAAAATGGAACCCATTCAACACATAAAACAGGATGACAAGGAAGAAAAGGGTTGATAACAAAGTTTATGAGTAATTGGTATTTCCTTATAACAACTTAAGATTTAATTTTTGTATATTTTAAGTTGTTTTACAACATCCATCCTTGAATGTCTTTAAACAGGTGCTAACATACAAAGAAGAGCCATCAAAAGAATTGATTGACATTGGATTAAGGATGAGTTGCATGTATATGTTGTCATATCAAAAATTAATTGTGGAATTTGTAAGTATCTATGTTGTTTTAATTCTCTCATTTTATAATTAATGGAAAAAAAATCCTTTATATTAAATCTATGATTTATTATGGGATATTAAACTTGTAGGAAACAAAGTATGGAAATGTCTCAATGGAAGAGTTGTTGATAGAAGGCATGCGATTTGGTTTTGAAATAATTTGTATCATTTAGGACTCAATTCTTTCCATGGTACATCATTTTTCAATTTACATTCAAGTATATTATTTATTTCAATTTTCATTATTCTCACCAATGTAGATACACTCATTACATATTATTTTTATTTTTGTAGATGGAACTTGAAGAATAGGAAAACGATCAAGGAAATAAACAAAACATTCATTCAAATAACCCAAGTCATGGAAGTAGCTCAAGCACTAACAACAATTCCAACGAAGAATGATGATCAATATATTTGGATATCAATGCAAGTTGTATTTTTTTAAATAATTTTCTATGAAAATGAGACGTTTTGTTTAATGTAATGGACATAGTGTCCCAATTCAAAGACAAGGGGTTACCAATAAGTGTCCCATTTTGTATGAAAAAGAGCCTCTTATTCATATATAATAAAATACGTTTTATTTTATTTTATTGTGTTGTCCAATGTCGTGAAATTTTACATCATTGATTAAATATTATAATGAAGAGATGTGAAATTTGATGATATAAAAAATTAATCCAAACATCATATCCAAATGCACTACTCAAAATTTAATTTATATTATTATTATTATAATATATATGTCAATTTGTTTTTATCAACAATGGAATTAAAAAATGACAATAATTGCACTATCATGGGTCGATGTTTCTAAAAAGATAAAATGAACACCAGAGCATTTAATGCTAAAAAGCACCGATCTTCTAATAAAATGTGCACTAGTGATGTAATACAATGAAACAACACCGATTGTAATATTATTTTAACAACAACAACTATAATAATAATAATCGACCTTCCAGTGTCTTTAATTAAAACAACGCATTGGTGCTTCTGTATTGGACTTCTACATCAAAGAATTATAAATTTCATGCATTGGTGGGTTTTGTCTTTTAATGCATTGGTGCATGGTATCATAGATTCGACCGATGCATTGTTATTATTAAAGAACCGGTGTGTTATTATTTGGAAGAGCATCGGTTCCCCAATAGTTTTTTGACTACCCTGATGCTTTCGGTGAAATTTAAGCATCGGTGCGTATACACCATGAAGTGCATCGCCTAAAAAAACATCTGTTAAAACCTTCGACCACCCAAATTATTTTAGTTATAATCTACTTAAAAAAATCTCTACCAAAAATGGATGTTTTAGCGGAGATTTTTTTGACAAGTTTTTCCAATTTTGTAACACTAAAAACCTCTGCTACAAGGTATTTTCCTTGTAGTGGAAAATCTTGATTATATGGAGGAAGAATCATTTGCAGAGTCATGTTTTCCAAATATATTGGATATTCCCCATTCCACAATAACCACAATCAAATTTCCTAGTTTTATTAAGAAACTAAGGAGGATCAAGGAGAAACCGAAGGGGGATGCATCTACACTAAAGGTATGATGTTTGATGTATTATTTGCATTTTGAGATAATATATCATTAGTTTTCCCCATAAATATATATGTTAAGTTCATTAATGTTTATATATATTCTTGTAATGAATAGATTAGTTTAGATATGAATTATATTAGTGATTTCTAACATTGGGAGAAGACGTAGATTGGTGTTCTTTTGTTTCTTGTGCGCTGGGAGAAATGTATAATTACTAGAGATGGAACTCAAGATCTACAACAACCAAGACATACAAGGACAACCTTTAGAAGTAAGGTATGCCATTCTTTCTCCTATTGGTATAAAAATGAATTTCTTTTTTAGATCTAGAAAAATCATTATATGTCTAACCCCATTGATTTTCTAGGATCAATAGGCAGATCCTAGGGAGATCTTACTATCCAACTATGATATTTTCTCCATAATAGTTGCACAAAATTCACACTACCCTATTACTAAGAAGGAAGGGGTGTAACAACAATTAGTGGAGAGCCAAAGAATGGTGATCCATATTGGATCATTATATTACTTTTTGGGTGGAAAAAATGGAGGAATTAGCTTGTGGGGCCATTTCGATGATTGGTCCAAATTTGGAAATTTGGGTCTAGAAAATCGTCTCAAATATTCAAGAGCCATTTTGAGGAATCAAATGACACTTTTTTGGTCCAAAACTTACTATGAAGGAATATTATATATTCTACACACTAATACCT
This sequence comes from Picea glauca, assembly GCA_000966675.3. Taxonomy (NCBI): domain Eukaryota; kingdom Viridiplantae; phylum Streptophyta; class Pinopsida; order Pinales; family Pinaceae; genus Picea; species Picea glauca. The sequence continues at coordinate 354,132 of JZKD02S1619879.1, forward strand.
TTCCAACAGTGAAAGAATTGCCTCTCACAAGTTGACCTACAATAGTGACCACCATGGTGTGGGTGGGTGCCATGTCATCCTTCATTACTTACACATGTGAGGCTAGCCAAATAGTGGATTTACTAATAAAATTCTAGAAGTTCAAATACCTTATCACAATTTAGGGTTGAGGAAGTCAAAAACCTACCCCTAGATGGTTATTAGGCTATGTTAAATATCGAACCACTAGGAAGAGAGGGGGTTCCATTCTATGTTATTGTATTTTGTTCCATAACGCAGTGGAACAACTGGGAGTGGGAAATTATAGAGAAAAATAAAGGGGGCTAATGTTTGTATCATCCTAATAGGCCATAGGTCTCAGGTAACCCCATAGAGAATGTCGTATCCTTTGTGCTTGCATTATTTCCATATCAAGAAAATAGAGCATAGAATCCTCACCTTCTAGTTTGGTTTTCTCCCCTAAGGATTTCCCAGAGAAATGTTTTGTGTTATTTTGTGGATGGTGTGTGAATATTTTTTATTTCTCTATATTTTCCACATTTTATCTATTTCATGCATAAGGAAAAAAATAGTAACTAAATATTCTAGAGTCTAAAGGAATTTAACCCTCACAGTGTAAATTTAAGTTTCATTTATGATATGTTTTGTGATGAACTGTTCAAGTGAAATATCTGCGGAAGTTTATACATCATATTAGTATCAGATCAAGTTTTAATTTGGTTATTTGTGGGAATTCACAAGATCCAAGGGCTTAAATAGAATTCACAGAAACCCTAGCCATGGTAGATGAGTCTATTCATAACAACCCTCAATATATATCAAAAGATATATTTGATAGGTTGGAAGTGCAAGTCTCCAATATCAGTCATAATATGAACCTCCTCATGGAAACTCTAACAATAAATATCGGACTATTAAGAGATGATGGAAGATCTAACTGACAGATCATATTAGAGGGAAATCAAGAGATCAAGAAGACCAAGGAAAGGAGTTGAAGAAATAATATGAGAAAGAGAATTTGCATTCAAGTGTCATTAACCCTTCACAATCCCTATTCAATATGGAAGAAAAATTGGACATAAAGACATACCAAGGTAATATTGATGCATTAAAATTAAATCATTGTTGCAATAGCTAGAAGTTTATTTTAGCATCCACCATATAGATGAAGAGAAAAAAATTTCATTTGTTGTATTGACGTTAGAGGGCCATGCTTTAACTTGGTGGGAAATCCATATGGAAACACTAAGGCTGGAGGGTGATCCACTATTAACTAAGAGGGAGCACTTCAAAACCCTCATCAAGTTCTAGTTCTACCTTATTGAGTGTGTAGAAAACCAATGGCTCTAGTGGCAATACTTCAAGAAAATGCAGGGGAAAAGTGTACATGAGTACACCACTAAGTTCGTAAAGATGTCCATTATGTTGGTCATCTCTCCCAAGAACCCATATGTACTCCTCAAGTATCTAGGGGGTTTACATAGTCATCTATGAAAGCAGGTGATGCTATTCAAGCCATGGATAGTGTATGAGTCCCATAAAACATAGGCCAAAAGAAGGGGAAACCAAGTGGTTTGAAGTAGAAAGAACACTAGGAATCTTCCAAGGAGGGGAATAAGAAGTGAAAATGGGTAAAATATAAGAATACCAAATCAACTACACATTAGTGCAAAGCATGGATGATTTTAGGGGCTAAATTTCTCTCATGGGCTAATTTTCCATGGTTTTTCCAAAAAAGAGATTCGCTATTTTAAAAATGATTCACCCAAATTCTATAGGATAAAATTATTTTACCTTAAAAATTGCCAAATTTTTATAAAAACTATATAAAATCCTTATAAATTTGAATATTTTTACAAAAATATCGCCAATGATTTATAGTTGGCATATGAAGGATTAGTAAGATTCGCCAAGGTTTCTAAATTTTAAAATAAATTTACATCCTTAAAATCATCCCTGGTGCAAAGATCCTAGCAACAATTGAAATCATTGCAACATGGATGGCCACACTAAGGAAAAGTGTTGGAAACTGCATCCAAGGCTAAACCTGAATAACTGCAAGAAGGACAAAATGGAAAGTAATTTTTTAGCCACATATTCAAGAAATCGAGTTGAAAGTAGTTGGAATGTGGATGAAAATATTCTTTGCACATCTATGATGAAGGAGGTGAACCTAAGTATCCTTCAACACCAGGAAGAGAAGGATATTACCAAGCTCTTCCACATAAATATTTAGGTCAAGAATGACAAGATAGATGCTTTGTTTGGTTTTGGTTCATAGGCTAATATCATAGCAATGGATCTAGTCAAAAATATTAGATTGGAGGTTCATGATCATCCTAGCCTCTATCTATTAGGTTGGGTAAACAAGGATGCAGAGATCAAGGTAATAAAGAAATGAAAGATTAAATCTGTTGTAAGTGTTTATTTATAGATGAAGTAGAATTGGACGTAGTGCCACTTGATGTATGCAGAGTAGTGCTTGAAATCCCCTACATGTATATGAGGAATGTTATCTACAAGCAGAGATCCAATCAACACCACCGCATCAAGAATGTGAAATCCTTCAACATCAATGTGCACAAAGGAAAATAAAAACTTTCACTAGTAAGTTCCAATCAAGATAAGAAATTGATTAGTTCTAGAAAGAAATATGTTTTACGTTTTCTAAGAGAAAAATTGTTTGGTGAAGAGTCATTAAAATTAAAGACATCCCTGGAAGGGTGTACTAAAGAGTAGAATCATTAGTTGGAGGAGTTTCTAAATGAATATATAGTGTACCAGGATCCTAAACGGATATCACCTAAGAGGGAACTGGAGCATGAAATCCAATTATTTCCATACACCTTATTTTCAAATATTGGCTTGTATAGACAGTCCATTCTGGAAGCAAATGAAGAATTAATTGCAAGAGTTGTTGGAGCAGGGTGTGATTCAAAAAATTACCTCACCTTGTGGGTCACCCATCATAATTGTTCCCAAGAAGGGTGGGACTTGGATAATGTGTATCGATTATAGGGAATTGAACAAGATTACATTGAATAATTTCTACCCTCTTCCCAGATCGATGATATTTTGGACCAACTGCAGCATGTCATGTACTTCACTAAGGTGGATTTGAAATCAAAATATCACCAGGTAGTATTCAAAGAAAGAGATACCTAGAATATTTCCTTCGTGGCAAGTAAAGGTTTGTATGAGTGGTTGTTTATGCCATTTAGTTTATGAAATGCATTGGCTACATTTATGAGACTATTGAATGATATTTTACACCCTTATTTAGATTAATTTGTTATAGTCTATTTGAATAATATACTATTTCATAGTGATACCTAGGAAGAGAACATCTCACATCTCATGTAGGTGTTAAATACTTTGAAGAACCATTAGTTGTTGTCTATCCTCAAGAAATGTGAGTTTTCTCAGTAATCTTTGGTGTATTTAGGGTACGTGACTAGTGGAGGGGAGATCAAGATAAATATGGAAAATATGGAGGCCATCATGAAATGGCCAGTTCCTACAAATTGCATAGAAGTTAGGAGATTTATTAGGGAATAAAAATACTTGTGAAAGTTCATAGATTTATTTTCAATAGTAGTTGCACCAATCCATGCCATAACAAAGAGTTGCAATATTTTCCAATGGCGGAAGAATCGATTAAATGATTTTGATGATATGAAAATAAATATCATTCAAGCACCAGTGATTTCACTACCAAAATTTTAGAATCCCTTTGAAGTGGAGACAGATGAAATTGGGTATGCCATGGGAGTAGTTTTGATACAAGGAAGAAGGCATGTATGTTATCATTTTGAATTATTTCATGAGGCATTTCTGAACCACCCTACCTATGACAATGAGCTCTATGCCTTCTTACAAGATATTAAAAAGTGGAAGCATTATATGATGGGAAAGGATATCATCATCCAAATAGGTCACTAGTTCCTCTAGTATTACTAGGCCCAAAGTAAGTTACAATAAACCAAGAACTACAAATGGATGGGGTTCTTACAACAAATTCAACTAATCATCAAGTATAAGAAGGGTAGCACAAACAAGTTGGAAGACATTATTTCAAGGCCACCCACATCCAATATTACAACTTTGGGAACTTTGATGCACATGGATCCTTTTTCTCATGATGCATACAGAGAAGCATACACAAAATATGAGGACTTCAAGGTAGTTTTTCAACATCTACAGGGCCAAATTCATATAAAAAATAAGTGACGGAAAGGATGACTATCATTTCCATAATGGTTTACTCTACAAGATTGACAAGATCTATGTCCCTAAAGGTGAATGATTGCAGCTTATTAGAGAGGATCAAACTTATAAGGTTGTAGAACATTTTGGTGTTTGAAATGCAGTTGCCAATTTACAAAGGTATGTGTATTGGGACATGACTATTTATTTTTGGTAGTTGACAAGTTCAAAAAAATGTGCATTATCATGCCTTGTAAAAAGACCATAAAGGGATAAGAAGAAACATATGTTTTCTTTGAACAGGTCTAGGTGCACTTTGGGATACAAAGGAGAATCACCTCAAACAAGGACACCAAATTTCTTAGTTCCTTTTGGACTACATTGTGGGATAATATGGGCACTAATCTCAAGAGGTCTGTGACATTCCATCCATGTATAGATGGGCATACGAAGGTATTCAACATGAATTTGGTGCAAATTTTTAGGTTTTACATTCAAAAGCATCCAAATACTAGGGATGAAAATCTAATATACATACATAACTCGTATAATAGAGAAGTCCACACTTCTACTAGTAAATCACCTTTTGAAACTTGTTTTGGATACTTTCCATATTCACCCTTGGATGTTGTATATGGAAATAAAAGAGGAGTGAGGGAGGACCTCACAAGAGATTCATTAATAGAAGAATTTTATTTTGAGAATATCATGTAGAACCATTTGCATGTACAAAATATGCTAAAGAAGTCATAGGAAAATTACAAGGCTAGACATGACCAATGCAAAATAGAGACAACATTTGTAGTGGGAGATAGATTATGGTTATAACTTAATAAGGAAAGTCTACTAGGTATTGGTAAGAAGATAAAGGATCTATGGTATGGTCCTTTTGAGGTAGTGGAAAATATTGGAGATAATTCCTATAGACTCAATCTACCCCCATACATGTGCATTTACTCAGTAGTGAATGTGGAGAATCTCAATGTCTATGATCCTTCCATGTTCGATTAGGAGGAGCATGTACTACCTTCCATAAATGACTTAGCACCCGATTCTTAAGAATATTTGATATAGGACATAGTTTTGTAGAAGTGGTAGATAACTAAAAGATAAGGGAAACATGAACTTTGGAAAATTGGGTTGAAAGGACAACTTCCAAGCAAGGGAAAGTGGTAATCTGGGGAGACGGTAGAGGAAAACTTTCCTCACCTCATTCAGTAAATATTTGGGGACCAAAATCCTCCATGACTGGGGAGGTATGATATAGATTGTACCATTATTTTATTTTTCATCTATCTTCATACTTTTTGGGTGGAAAAATTGGAGGATTCATCTTGCAAATCCATTTCGGTGGTTTCTCTAAATTTGGAAATTTGGGTAAAAAAAACCATCTAAAATCTTCTAGATCCATTTTGAGGCATCAAATGACATGTTGCTTTTTCAAACCTTACTATGGAGGATGATATTATATTATACACATTGACATATTTCCAATGGTGCAAGAATCACCTCAATCAAAGTTTGTATGTGAAATTTATGCCTCCCACATGTTAACCTACCATATTGATCACCATGGTGTGAGTGGATGTCATGTAAAACTCCATTACTTAGACAAGTGGGGATAAAAATATAGTGTATTTTCTAAGAAAATTATAGAAGGTACACAACCTTATCACAATTGAGGGTTGAAGAAGTTAAAAACCTCCCCTATGTGGATATCAGGCTATGCTAAATACCAAGATGTTGGGAGGAGAAGGGGTTCCATTCTATGTTATTGTATTTTTTTCCATAGTAGAGTAAAACAACTAGGAGTGGGGAATTAGAGAGAATAAATATGGGCTTAATGTTATGTATTATTCTAACAAGCCACATGTCTCAGGTAACTCCAAGAGATTTCATTCCCCTTTGTACTTGCATTATTTCCATACCAATAAAAGAGAGTAAAGAAGCGTCACCTTCCAGTTGGGTCTTTTCCCGTAAGGGTTTCCCAGAGAAAATATTTGTGTTACTTTGTGGATGGTGTGTGAATGTATTTTACTGTTATCTATTTTCCACTTTCTATCTATTTCATGCATAAGAAAAAAATGAATAACTAAATATTCTAGAATCTAATGGAATTTAACCCTGATAGTCTATAACTTAGCTTCATTTATTAGATCTGTTGTGATGAATCATTCTAGTGGAATATCCATGACAGTTTACAAATCAAATGGGTAGTATGAATTACCTTGTGTGGGGTTACCATACTAGTGGTAAGAGGTGGATGTCCCTCCAATGTAGTTTTGGTTGTTGTAGGATGTCCTAGCCATATGTGGGGAAACATGAATTCCTAGGGAGGGCATGCTAGTCCTTAGATGCAATGGATTATGTCCACCTTGCATTTAGGAGGGATGTTTGTGTGGTATGATATTAGTTACATATGATGTTTCAACACCATTTTCATGTGTGGGGTATCCTCCATAATGCTTTCCATAGTTTTTTATTCCATATGGGGATGGGTGTTAGTAAGGGTTGTTAATATGAGTCATGGATCCAATCAACCCACCCAATGAATGAGATTCCCCAATTTTTTCTCTCCCAAATGGTAAAGGAAGAGGGACATATAGGATGACTACGTATAAGTACCTAGACTGATCATAGGTTAAGTCAAAGTGTTTATCTTTAATAATGTCCTTATCTTCATTCTGAGGCATGGTGGTGGACATGTCTTTGGAAATCAATGGAAAGGCAAATTTCAAGAAAAAATATAGAAGTATTATTTCCTTGAATTTGATTTTGCATAGGTTTCACCATCGATCCCACTTGTCGATATGATCCATGATTTGCATAGAAGTGGTTTGTCTAAAAAGGTAAGAATTTATAGGTCGATTTCATGAAAAACTAGTAAATCGAAAAAATATATGAATTCATTTTCTATATATGAAAAATTTCCGGGTGATCCAACTATTTCATTAATGTACCATTTGGTCGATGTCCCAATTAGAGTTCTCTGGAATAGTAATGAATAGATAGAATCATCTTTGATATTGTTGGAAGAGAACCATATATGAAATGTCATGCTGTGATTAGTTGGGTCTTCACCTATATTTCCCTCATATTTTGGAATATATGAGGAAAATATGGTTTTCATGGGTGTCCATGTCCGATCATGTAAAATGGGGTCATTGATGAGCTTCATCAAATATGGAAAAGTGAGAAAACCCATATATGGAAGGTTGATCATGTATGGGGGTGGTGGGGGTGATGGTATACCACCTTCCATTGGTACTTCCTATTGGGATTTGGCCCTTGATGAGAATGATATTCCAAGAGGGTTTTCATGATAAGTTGATCTTAACAAGGATAACCTTTCTAGGGTTTAACCTAGCAATCATGCACCCAAAGGTGAATGCAATCGGGATGGTAAAACTAGTGAAGAAAAAAGTCTTGGGATGCCTCCCAACATGAGAGAAAGGCCTTGAGAGTCTCAATAATGATGGGGTGAAAAAGGATCTCCTACGATTCCTAACTATGAAAATGGTATGTGAAGTTCAAGTGAATGGTCATTAAACTTTATTTTTCAAAATAATGACCTAATCAAAGTAGATATGTGAATCAAATGAAATGATTTGGATAATGATGAAACAATATAATGTATTTCACTCCAAATCAATCTGTGTTTAGATAGGGGGTATTTTCACATGAGGGTGTGGAAAAAGAAAACATGTGTCCAATGAGACCCAATGTCTTTCTACTAAAATGAAACCTTTCCTTCAAGGAGTTGTCAACAATGGGGTCTAAAGACACTGAAGATATCTAGTGAGGGTGAAAATGAGTCAATTATAGTGAGGATAATTTGGGGAAGTGCTTGATGGAACTAATGACAATTTCCAATGTCTAACACTATCTATCTTGGGTGAAAATGTAGCCCACAAATTCCACCTATGTAGAAATCCTTTTTTTTCACCATTATTTTAACTTCGTCAAGTGCAGGAAAGGGAGTGTTAACTTTGATAAGTCATTGGTCATATTCAACTAAGAGATAGGTGGCTTAAGGAGACTAGTAGGAATAATAGGACCTAAGTATATGAAACCATAGGGTATCTCCTTGCCTTGGTTTTTTCACACTTAAGAGGAATTATTTTGTAGTTCCTTGAGACAAATTTGATGTTCTGTATGAGAAATAATAATGGGGAGTTATTTCGATGCTTATCCCTGAAATCCTAGTTGACACTATTAATTATTTTGTGACCTTGCAAAGGAGGAATTAAATGTGTTGATTAGTAGATTTATTTTTAAGGGTCTAAACTGGGGTCAAGCTCTAGTTGTTTTGATTAAGGTGTGAAAATAGAGGTATTTCATAACTCTTTACACTTTATGATTCACCAATATCATTCATGAGTGCAAGGTGGAGAGAATACTAAAGAAAGAGGACTCTTTAGGTCCTTCGTGTGTGTGCTTATTGTGAGGAAACAATATTGTGTGAAACAAGCATGATAAGAAAATTGAAATGCTTAAAATAAATTAGATCAATAGCACAACATTTGGACTTGAGTGGTATGTTTATCCACTTACTTAAATTCTAGTTGATTTAAACTGTTGCAAAAATAAAAAAACTCTCACTAATGATTGCAAAAATTGTTAATAAATTTTCAAAAGTAAAGATGTGAACATATATGGGTTCTTACTCAACCTAATTAAAATTATAAATGATGATGAATTTTCAATTAACCACACAACAACAAAAAATAACATTTCTGTGAAAGGGAGGTATTTCACCCACTCCCCTCATTAAAGTTTTCCAAGATCTTTTTTGGGCACAAGGCAAAGAGAATATTAGAGGTAAGAGAATTTTAGGTCCCTTTGTGTGTGGAAAGTGAAAATACAAGGAAACAAAAATTATTTCACTCTAATATAAACATCCATGTGATATAACAATCAATAGTCCATCCATGTGATGAGAGAAGAAAATTTTGATTTCTGCTCCTATCCACTAGGTTAGTTAATTAATAATGTAAGAATTGAAAAAAATAAAAGATTGTAAGCCTATAATTTATGACAAATTAAAGTGTATTCCCTAAGTATAATGCTAAAGAAGATGAATTTAGTGTACTTTCATGGGTCTCTTCATAAACAATTATACAAATTTCATTGCAACTGAGTGTGACAAGCTATGAAAGGTCGATGGAAAAGAGACCAAAAGACATGGAACTAATGCGAAACTAACTAAAAAAATCATGCAAGTCATCCGGATCACAAGAAAAAGACTGAGAATATAAATTATAGAGAGTGATTCAAAGTTTATTATCAAGTCATTCTTGAGTCGTACAACACACCAAAAGTCATAGAATGGCTACAAACATATTAATAAGAGGTAATTATGGATATAAACTAAAGTGGAATCACCAATCTGTTTGGTTGATTTTCCTACAAAGTTGAGAAAGATATCCTTATTGTAGATAGGATGCAAAGCTATACAATAGATAATGTTTAGTGTGAATACCAATAACTATAGTGATATTTCAAGAAACATGAAATAGAGAAACATGCATAATATTTAAACAAATAATTAAACTACAAAGATGAAATTTAAACAACAAAATGGAGAGAAGAAACAACACTCATATATTTACCAATGTATGGGATTTGAACATGAATATCAAAACTTGAGGATAATGATTGGATGCAAGTGTGGTCCAACGCTCTCCTTGGTATGGGTCATTTTTCTTCTTGGAAACCCTCTCTCTCACAAAATGTTGTATATAAAGAAATGTCTTTTCTCCTTGATGGAATATATCACACAAGAATGAGGTATATGGATTGTTTATATGAGAGAAAAATACAAGTGGTATTCAATATTGTACATATAGAATAAACTTGCAAATTTTCTTCTTCTTCAAATGATTCCCCATGGATTTCATTTATAGGAAAATTCCAAGCTTCGTGAAGAACTAGCGCAAGTGTGAATGCTCCTCTTTTGAAATGGAGATCTTGATGTTTTATGGAGACTTTGGGAGGCCAAAGTACTCCTCATGATCTTGAATTTCTCTTTTACATCAACCTATAGGTAATTGGGATAGGATTTTCCTCTTAACTATGTCAAACAAGGCATCTTCGTACATGTTTTTTACACATCAAAATTCTTCACTTCGATAATGTCACATTCTCATTGTCGTAAGTGTCGCACTTTTTTCGCAAGTGTCGTAAGTGTCACATTCTCATCACATAAGTGTCACATCATGAAAGACACCACAAAAAAACTTTATATAACCCCTAAATCATGTTAGAAGAAGAAGCCCCATGATTTTATAGTGGAAACAAAGTGTTTTTCTATGGGAATTGGTCATCTCGAAAATTTTTGGAAGATCATCTCTCCCTTGCTCATATGCAAGAAGATATGGCCCTCTTTTTCTATCTAGTAGGGAGAGTTGTAGCTCTCTTTTACCCATTGTAAGGGAGTGTTGAATTCATTGAGAAAATCTTGGAAGAAATCCCCTTTTTCTCTAAAGATATTTATGGATGGCTCGAGTTTGTTTTGCTCGAATCTAACCCTTAGGCTGCATCTAAGGAGGATATCACAACTGATGTATTTATATCCTCAACTAATTTGAAATATAACCAACGTGGTTGAGCCTCTCAAAGCCTGTAAATGGAGGAATTATCATGGTCAACAAGGAGGAGAAATAATTAGCAAAGCATTGTTATTTTGTTCATGGATCTTTCGAGAAAGGGGTTGGATGAGGAGGACTTGGGGAGGATGCCTCAAAATCACCTGAATATTGTAGGTGTATTTTTAAAGTTCTCATAAATATACTTGGCCTATTTCCTTCTAGTATTTTTTTACATGTACTTTTCTATGTGTGTTTTGATCTTTCATAGATAAATCAATTTTGTCAAATCTATTAGAGTAGGAGATAGTTGTTTGTCTCTTATGATCCATAGCAGGTACTATTCAAAACTCACAGATTGGAGAAACATGGAAAAAAATTAAAATGAGATACATCATACTATCCTCCCTCCTCTCTTTTTTGATGGGCATAATTAATCTATAGGAATGGTAGTGTCCAAAGGTAGTTTTCTGTCTTTGTAGAGGGGTATGTACTCCAAGGGAATATTCACATGTTCACAAGGGAATTATTCTGTAGTAATGTCAGTATACTTGCACAAATTTCGAAGGAAATATTTCAAAATTCATGTGTGTGTTAGTGAAGGAAATTCAAACAAGTGTATGAAAACCAAATTTTATAAAAAAAAAATTAAACGCTTTTGGGGTGATGTAAAGTATCCATGTGGTAGCCTTGTTGTGATGTGTTATTTTCCATTGGTAATGGTTGTTTATGATCACCCAAATGTTTTTGTGAGAAAATTTTAGGTGATAATAGGTGTGATGAAGCATATGGATTACTATGAATATCTATAACTCCCCACCTTATCTTCCACATTAAATCTGAAAAATCATCTAATGAATTATGGACCATGCTAGAAGGACTATTTAGGAAGAAATATCTATTAAAAGGGCATTATCTAGAGAATGAACTTATTAGTTTGACCTCAAGAAAATTTGAAACTATCCAAGATTTATTCACCAAGTTTAAATCATTGAGGTTGCATCTCAAGTTGTGTGGAATTGAGAAGGAGGATAAATAGTTTGTTTTGTGTATTCTTTCAAAACATGGTCCAAACTACTCTCTTTTTCCCCCTTACAAGCTACCAAGAATCTACTTGGAGCTACTTGGAAAATGTTGACTCTTGACAAATTTGTTGGAGAATTGACAGTGGAAAAATACAAACTCATTCAAATGGGCACCTTGAAGACTTCAAAGGCCCATTCCCTTGATGAAAATCAAGGAAAAAAGGATTCAAATGTTGGATAGTTGGTTTGGACTATTGGTTTTCATTGATGTCAACCCTTGGAGAGTGATCTTGGAGATTTGTGTCAACCCTTAGAGATTGAGCTCAACCCTTGGAGAGGTCAAAATATGTTGGACAGTTGATTGAAATTTGTATGATCAATATTGATGATGAGTTATAGTTGGATACATTTGATGTAGTCTACATGTATCCCCGATGGTATGATCTTGGTACCCGATGTTGAATAAGGAATATGGAAATGATGAAAACTATAATTGTAGGGAATACTATCATAGATGGATAGTACATGTCATTCCATTTCCAATGAGAAGTGGAACACCACATGGTTTCTCACGGTTAGGGAGATATGGCCTTGTAAATTTGGAATCCCCAAAGAGTGGTCAAGAAGCCCCTATTTGGTTACATGTTTTGGTCAAAGGGTAAAGTGGTTGTAACAAGAAACCCATAAAATAAGGAAAGAGGTTACCTAGAACAAGTATAAATACACCTCAAGAGGATCTCATTTAAGCACACACACTTACATTGAATATATATCTTGTGAGTGTCATGGTCTATCTTTTGGTAAATCTCTGATTGAAACTAAGGTTGAATCTAACAAAAATTTTCTGAGCCATCGAAGGAGTCTGAAGGAGAGGAAGTTTCATATTTTTAGAAAGCTAGAAACCCAAGTTTTTTTAAGGTATATGCAGGCTATAGAAGTACATGTCACGTCCATATGCAAGTTACGGAAGGAAAAATCTTATAAATTCGCGGAAAGTAGGAGGACAGTTCATGGATCTGAGGAAAAGATTTGAAGAAGAATGGTTGGATGAGTTGCAGAAAGGTTTGATGGCACAACATAGTATGAGATGGTATGCTTCAGGTTTCATGAGTAAATGTATGTCATTTATGTATTTTTTTGAGACTTGTATCTTGGATGGTATGGAACATGCTTAAGGCATGTCTTGGAGGCCTTTGATGGTGCATGGTTGAGGTGATATTTTTACATGATTGAGACACATTATTGATACTCGATATATGTTTGTTATGGTTCATTGTTAGAGGTAGATCTTTGTGATATTGACATATACATGAGGATTATCTTATGGTACATAGTGTATGGCATGATATGATATATAGATGAGATACATTTCATGGTACATGGTATGGTGTTGATGTGGATGTATATGATTGATGTACATGGTTGATACATGGTATGGTACATGATTGGAAATTGGTATACATGATTGATGGTTAAGGAATATGGTACAGATTGATGTGCATGGTTGATGCATGGTTTGGTACAGTTGTTTGTCCATGGTTGATGCACGATTTGGTATAGATGTTGGTGCATGGTTGATGCACGATTTGGTACAGTTTTTGGTGTATGGTTGATGCACTTGTTGTGATACAATTTGTGGTACATGGTTGATGCTTGGTATCATTTGGTATATACATTGGTACATGGTTGAGACACATACCCTGTGATGGTATGTTGGTCATATTGATACATGCTTTGTAGAGGCATGTGTTGGTGATGTTGGAAGTCTATTTGAGAGGTTTCCTTGGTGTATGATCCATGTGAGAGGATCTGGTTGAGTATCATTGATAGTGATGGGTTGGATACAGTGACAGGTTATAGGCTGATGTGACAGAGATAGTGACAGTGACATTGGAAGTGACAGTTGTAGTCATTGTGGTAGTGACAGTTGGTCTACACTTATATTCCAAGGTGGTTGGATGGGGAAAGAAAAAGGGGTTGTGGCCTCCTTCTGGTTGGATATTCCTTTAGGTTGGAGCCTAAGAACTAGGTGGTTGTAGCCACCTTCCAGTTGGATCTGGAGAACCCAGGGGGTTGTAGCCTCCTTCTAGTGGGAGCTATAGAATTGAGGGAGTTATAGATTCCTTCAAGTTGGAGCCTAAGAATAGGGGGTTGTATCCTCCTTTCAGTTGCAACTAGATAATTGGAAAGTTGGTTCTTCCTATGAATGAATTATTGATATATATAAGAAACCATTATGTGGTTTTCTCCCATTTGGGTTTCCACGTAAATATTGGTGTATTGTGTTCTTGATGTGATGTTTCTTATGTTTACATCTTAGGACATATATATATATATATATATATATATATATATATATATATATATATTGTATGAATTCATAGATGATACATTGAAGATATACTACTCAACATTTTTGTTAAAGAGAAAGAATATAAATTTTTATTAAAAGTGGTATAAAGTGTTGAGATTTATTCACTCCCTCCCCATCCTAGTATTCCAACAATTGGTATCAAATAAGATTCCTTGAAGGAAACAATTTAACCACTAGAAGGTAGATCATGGGATATAGTATGAATGGAGCACCAATGTTTAATGGTGAGAAGGGTCTAAAGTATGAATTGTGGAGTTGCAGGATGAAGGTATTTTTATAGGAACATGGGTATGATATTTGGAACTCGGTTTTTACATGGTATACTTATACAAAGAAACCTACAAATACTACAACAAATAAGGAATTGAAAAAGAACAACAAAATAACAATGGATTTTATCTTGGAAGGATTACCTGATTGAATAAAGGAAAAATTAGAAAAATTTCCATCAGCTAAATAAATATGGGATAAGATGCACAATATTTATTCTTCTCCCATCACAGATTCAAATATTGCTAAAGAATAAGAAGGTATAGAATAATAGGTAAGTTTCTCATTGTGTCAATTAGATTCAAAAGAAGAAGAGTGCAAAGTCAACCAAAGTATGCATTTTTACTTTAATTGTGAAGAAATAGGAAATATTGAAATTGAATGCCCTTATTTGAAGATTGAAAGTGATGAGAAAAAAACTCCCAATAAAATAGAAGACAATATCGATATTGAAAAGGAAAAGAATCATGAAGCAAAATTTAGTCAACGAGAAAGAGAACTTGAAGATGAAATAATCGCATTGAAGATCCAACTTGAAGAAGCAAAGAAAACAGAAGAAGTCATGAAGATTCAGATGATGAAGAAAGAATAATAGGTTAATAAGATTGAATAAGAATTTGTCACATTGATAAGTAAAATCATAAATCTCAAAAATAAAGTTGAAGAGACAAAAACATCCACATCAACAATACAGAATGAAGAGAAGCAATCCAGGGTGCCAGAAAATAAAAATGAAGAAAATAATATGAGTTATGCAAAAGTACTCAAAGGAATGAATCATGGTCAACAAGAATCAATGAATAATAATAGAGATACATATTCAACAATGCCTACCACGTTCAGGAAGAAAAGAAGATTCAACCATAATGAAGAGATCCACCGAAGATAAGATCACGATCATCCAAGGAAAGAATCTAGAAGGACTACACAACAAAGAAGATCATCCACTCCCATGTATGTAAATTTCTTTTATGTTCATTTTTTTTATTGTACTAAATTTGGAAATAAGGTTTCATATTGTAGGGCTTATGGAATAAATGTTCAAGCAAGAAATTCTTATGTGGCCCCACATAACATTGAATGTTACAAATGCCACAACTATGGACACATAGCTCATGATTGTAGAAGCATGATCGATACTTCCATGAAAGAGAACATTGATATCAGATATAAGAAAGTATGTTAAAGAAAACAAGAAGAACAAATGAATAAATACCAAGTCTGAGAGATTGCAAGATTGGCAATAATACGAGACGAAGACAAATCTATAGAGAAAATGGAAGATGTCAGATAAAGAAATGTTTGGAGAAAAAAAAAAAAAAAAAGAATAACAATTTCCAGAGATCATGGATTTTAAAGTATTACGAGAAATAAAATAAGAGAATGTGAACAAAGAACAATCCCAATAGATTGTACTTTTAGGAATTGTAGTGAAATAAAGAAGTCAGAGTTCAGAAAGATAATGAGTCTACAGATGAAGAAGAAGATTAAACTGCATTAGAGTATGCATTTTTATGAGCCATCAAACTTGGAGACTCATAGTAAATATGTATGTTGAATAGGGGAAGTCCATGCAATAGTAGACATATATCAGAGAACCATCCTTCAAGCAGTGGTTGCAGAGATATATTCAGAGAATTCAGATAAAAGAAGTATATAGTAACCGTTTCATCGATTGAGAATTAGTGTTTCCACATATGTGTCAGTTGGAAATAGCATAGGAGGAAGTTTATGATTGTATTAAGGAAAATATATAATTATTATGGGTTTATATGGACATGTATATTTTGGTTTGCAATGGACATGTTTGATATGTGATGATCAGTTGCAGTTGTATAGTACAGTGACAAATGGGTCAACATTGTTGATAGTTGAGTAGCAGAGTTATGAAAAGTTTGTGAAATATGGAAAGATATGGATTCATGAGATGCTTAGAAGGTATAGAGAGAATGGGTAAAATAATATGCATAGCAATGGATTTACAATTTCAATCAGTGGAATCAGTTGGGATCAGTTGGTTACAAAAAGGAAAGTAGTGAAAGGAACAAAAAAATAGGTCAAGTGAACATGAAAAGTGATTGAATAAATCAAATATTGAATGATTTATATATATATATATATATCAGTGAATTACATGAGGAAGCACCAATGGACAATAAGTGGCATTGGAAGAGAGGGGAGGAAAATTTTCACAAGTATTTCTACATCTTGCAGATCATAAGAGAGAGATATCCAGAAAGGAAGATCAGTATCCTGCAGACAGGGAGAGACATACCCACATGGGGAGATATTATGTTTCCCACGATTGGTTAGATCAAGGGTAATATCAGTGGAGACATATCAACAGGGGTAGTTAAAATTTGGTTAGGAACGAAGAGAAATAACAGATGCATGAGGACAAGGGGAGAAACCCCAAGGAGAGATACCATTTTCCATTGATGTCAAAGCGAGGGAGTGAGAAACATTTATGAGGAGATCATGAGAATGATTGTTTCCATGTCTAAGTGTTTGCATCATTGTTGGCTTTTCCATCAATGCCAAAAGGGAAGATTGTTGGATAGTTGGTTTGGACTGTGTTGACAACCAAAAGAGCAACATAAAATTCATGCCTGAAAATGGGTTGCAATGCATATTACTTATATATATTTATTAATAATACTAAATAGGTGGGACCCCTTTTGAAAAATAATTAGAGAAATGGTTCTCCTATTTTCTGTCATGATTACCTTATGAAAAAGATTTCATAGTTTAAGAATAAAGAGGGAGATCCTAACCTATTTCTATGTGCAATTGATGGATGTTGGGTATGTTAGAAATTTAATTTTAAAAAGAGAAAATTTTATTTCATGAAATAAACATTTTAGTTTATTTTTTCTACACCTAGACTTTGATATATTACTCAAACTCTAAGCACAAGTCACATGCAAACTCATGGTATATTCACAAATATGGGAAATGACTATTTTTTTGAATTGTAATTATTCACTAGAAAAGTATGTGGGACATGTTATTTTTGTATTAAATGTTAAATGGGCATATAATAGTTATAAAAATCCATGAGGGAGGCCCGATTCGATTTTGAATATGGAAATGATATGTTATGTTGGATATACAATGGTTTATATTGTTGATGGAAAAAAGTACTGGAGGCTAAGTGTGATCCATAGTTGGATGTGGTTCATGGAATTTAATGTGGAAAGAGGGGAAGTGGCATGAATTTATTGCATGTCATTATTACCCTACCTTGAAGCCACCACCTTCATTATTCTCCTCACACTTGTTTTGGTTGCTCTGGTTAGTAGCACCTCCATTGAGCTCAGCCTTGGCAGAAAAATAATTGTGCTTTGTTAATGGTTTTAGCATTCTTATTACGGGTATAGTATTTTACCTTTTCATTCATGAATTATTAGCTCTGCTCCAGATAAAATCATTTTTTTGGCTCTTAGATTTTGCATGCAGAATGTGCTTGTTTTCCAAATTTTATAGTGGATTGTTTGTGGGAATTATGGCCATGTAAAATACATTTCGATTTGGGTTTCTTCCTATTGTAATTTAAGTTTTTCAAACTGGAAATATCATTCGAAATTTTATCTTGTTTGAGGTATATAGTTGTGTGGCGCCTGGAGAAAATGTTGGTATTATTGTGGTATGATTGTTGGAAAATGTCTTATGGTGAATATGCTCATTTTCGCTCATTTCTTGTGACTAAATTTTGAATGGTTTTCCCTAGAAAAGAAAGGGAACAATTGGGTTTCGTGACTACTCCATATTACCCTTAACTCCTTACTTAGACCTTGGAAAACTAACAGTCCTTTTGTATTATCGTTACCACTGTTTGAAAAGTTATGGAGGCCTATGTATGTTAGAATATAATTTGATGTCCTCGTTTTACCATTGACAATACCCTTGTCACACAACCATAGGCTGAAGCCACCCTTCGAGCACCTTAACCTTGACAGAGAATCACTCTGAAAGAAAACCCTAGTCTAGATAGACAAACAAAGGGTAGTGCACCTTTCCCCAAGGATAGCGCACCAATAAGAGCTGATAAGATATTCCAAAACCTAGCCAAGAGATAGTCCAAGAATAGCTGCTAGCTGCAGCAGCTATAACGACAACTCTCCTCCAAACCTGCACAGAAATTGGGCAACTGTAGTGCGCACAAGTGATGCTCTACAATTCTGAGACTTCTTTCCAGAATGAGAACTAGCCTCCTATATTTATAGTAATTCTGGCTAACTGCCTAGACCGACTTCTCATTCTGGGTATCTGTCTGTTTAGTATATATTATTATTTCTGGTCGACTTCTTCTCTTGGAGGCTAATAACCTAATATAAATTATCTTCTTGAGCTGACAAGTCTTCTAGGGTTATTAGCCAATTCATTAGGGTTTCTTCTTGCTTCCCGGAGTATTCTATCCTTGTTAGTTTTACATGTGGAGGTAAATACCTCCCACATATACCATAATATCAACACTCCCTCCTAGCAAGGGAGGTATTACAGGTAATGGTATTGAGCACAAAACATACCATTCACCCGATAGCATCAACATAGTTATATAGACTATATCATGACTAGATCGTGAGCACCATCATCATCATCAACTGCATCATCTCTCGAAACCATACTCTATCTGAGTAATAAGACATGATGTTCACTCCATAGAGTGATACAAGAGCCATTCTTCTAATCTAGAAGAGTAAATTTTATGAACCATTTTCTGTCTAGAAAATCTCTGTTCATCATTCATCTGGCTGATAATTATTTCTAATAAACTGTTGATAGTCTTCAA
The DNA here is from genome assembly GCA_000966675.3 of Picea glauca. Classification (NCBI taxonomy): domain Eukaryota; kingdom Viridiplantae; phylum Streptophyta; class Pinopsida; order Pinales; family Pinaceae; genus Picea; species Picea glauca. The sequence goes on from JZKD02S1619879.1 coordinate 373,386, forward strand.
GGAAATCAGAAAAAAAAATAGAACAAAATTGTGTCTATCCACAGTAGTACATAACTACAATCTAGTGGTACACTACCACACCAAGTAACACACAAGTACTTGATCAGCAACGTATAGTCACGAACAGTGGAACACATCCACCACAATAATATACATCTACTATCATATAGTCTTCATAACAATCATATGATATCAACCTGCACAGAAACAATGTTATGATATAAATTGAATCATCTGTGTCAATATTTCACTTGCATCTATGAGATCTAAAGAATATCTTCCCTCAGAGTAGAACAATGAGATATCTATACTATTCTTCTCAAGCAAGGAAGAATAATTGTCTTTTCTTCTGAACCTTGACCATTCCCCACCCTGGGCCATTCTTCCTACACTAATAAAAGTGCACCCTAGAGAGAATGTATAATCCCTAAGGAATGCTTGTCCTGGATAGTCAAGCCTAGACCATTCCCCAACCTAGGCCATTCCTCCTACAATAATCAAAGTGCACCCTGGAGAGAATGTATAAACCCTAAGGAATGACTGTCTGGACCATTCCCTCTATTAACTATAAGAGGAAAAGATTGTCCTGTATCAACCTCCAAAACAGATCATTCCTCATGTTAACCACAATGAGAAATCATTGTCCGGCAAGGCAAGACAGTCTTCTTGAGTAACCCTCAAGAAGAGAGACTTCCCTATACCACTCCCCATGTTAACCACAATGGGAAGTTGTTGTCTATGATACATCAACAATATGGACCATTTCCCATGTTAACCACAATGGGAAATTGCTTTCCGTCAAAAATCTCAATCCACTTTCCGAATAGTAAAGAATTTGTCCAAGATGGACTATTTTTAAATGAATGTCTTCAATAATATTTTAGTGCTACCTCCCAACCTGGGAGTCATCTCTTCCTTTTTCAATAAGGAATTCATCTCCATGAGCTCCATCTTGAGTACGCAAACTCTTTCATCTTTTACCAAAATGTCTTCTTATCTACTCATCTATGGAGATATGTATTGGAGAACCACTTTATCCTTTCTAGAATTCATTACAGATAATGTAATGCTTGATTTCAAATGTACTTTGGTCTAGAACATTGGTTTTCTCTGAAGGATTCATGTACCTCTGATCAATAGAGTATATCATTGTTGGAAAACTTGAACATATCCATGTGGCACTTCCTTTTTCATAATGAGGTTTGATCTACTGAGTAATCATATTGATACAATATCTTTGTTATAGAAAATATTCACCATGCTTTTGCTGTGCACTGGAGGTTCTCCACCAAGTTGTCCTCTTCTATATGTACGCAAGGGTCTCTTTCCAATATGCCTGAAAGTCTTGATGTTTCTCTTCATATGCTCTTTATTCAATTTCTCTGGAGAACATTTTTTGCATTCATCTGATGTAGAAATCCAACTCATGGATGTTGCAGATGATATAATGACTCATGTAGAGATATGTCTGGTGTAATGGAACAAGTAATCATCATATTCTTGTCCCTCCATATGGGAGAACCTCTAGTTCTAGATCTTGCAATTCTTTCATTCATAAGTCTTTCATACACCGCTGTTCATCATGACTTTTAGTTTCTCTACTTGATTTCTTTTATTGAGTTCATATCAGACTAGTAATCTTGTGATTCTTAATATAATGACTGGTTGTTCTGGATTCTCTTTCTTTCTTGGAATCTTCATGTTCTCCCTCATGTTTAGCTCTTAGGTCCATGGAGTATATTCCATACCTTAAATATTCCATTTATTTCTTTCATCATGGGATCACGGTTGTGGATGGACAACCAGAGATACTTTAAGGATTCTCTTCAAAGAAGACTTATTCTGAGATTGAACTGAAAACGTATTGTCTTTCATGGCCGCTACCATGGATATATACTTTATCATATTCAATGGATCATAGGATTTTCTTCCTCCTAATCCTTGCTTCATGTATGAGTGCATATAATCGACTCCCTCCATCTAACAGAGTCCACACTTCTGTCTGCATCCTTATTGTCTTCTGTAATATATAATTGGTTGTCTCTGTCTAACATAGTCCATGCTTCCATCTTGTTGTCTTCTACAAAAATTCATAAGTCTTTCTCCAATTTCCTCTTGATTGTTGAATTCTTTATATCTTTGCTTCTTCTAAGTCTCTCCATGATTTATTCAGCTTATCTTGCAACAGTTTCCACAAGATTTGCTTGATGTATTTCATTCTTTCATGTATTATCCAATGATATCAATTCTTATATTGTTGTTCTTCCATAGGTATAGTTCTTCTTGGAATAAATTATCTTTCAAGGGATAGATATACAATATATGTACAGAGACAATACAAACGAGATATGTAAAAGAAATAAGAAGAGTATTGTTACCTTTAGAAGAAGAAGTCTCTTTCATCATGCTTAGTCTTCTTTGTAGGTTCCTTTTCTTCGACAACTGATGATTCATTTTTCTCCTTCCTTTTCTTTAGCTCGGGAAGATTATTCTTGTAGTGTCCATACTTTCGACAGTTGAAGCATTGTACTTCTGAAATGTCTTTCTCTTGATTTGGCTTCCTCCTTGAACCAAACCTCATTTTGTTCCTGAAATTATTGAATCTTGTTGTGAAGGCTTGATCATTGTACTTCTTTTGGGGTTTCTCTTTTGCATTGATCCTTGATTCTTGTTGAGCACAAAAAGTCCAAAGTTCTTCAAATGTTAGATACTCCTTCCTTGTGTTAATGCTTGCGTAAAATGCATCCCACGTCTTGGGAAGACCATTGAGTACTATGTTTACCAATTCTTTCGCTGAGATGATCTCTTCAATTGCTTGTAGTTTATCTCTTAATTAAGATATTCTCACAAAGTAAGATGTTATTTTGTCATCATCATTCATCTTCATGTCATGGAGCTCATTCTTCAGACTCATTACTTGTTCAATGTTTCTGACCGAGAAGAGATTTGTTAGGGCATCATACATATTCTTCGATGAGTCAAGATGGGAGATGTAGGGTATCAAGTGGTATTTTATATATTCCACTATGATACTCATAGAATTGATGTCACCCTCTTTGAACTTCTTTGTGGCTGCAACGTTCTGCGGTTCCTTCTCTTTCCCTTCTTCAAATTTTGGTTTCATGATCTTTCCTTTCATGATATCCAACACTTTATTCTTGGAAAGGATGAGATCAATCCTTTTCTTCCACACTATGAAGTTAGAAGTTACATCTAACATGTTCTCTGACTTCATAGAGTAATTCATGGCTTCTTTGACTTGGTCAACCCTAGATTTGACCAAAAGCTCAAACTTCACGTCTTGGATTTCTGAGAGTACCAGGAGATGCACTAGGCTAGGGTGCATTAATTTATCTGAATATTAGGTCAATCCATTCATTTAAGGTGCCTCAACAAGAGGATTAGGGTTTCTGCAACTGCACCTGCTAGTAACCATAGTGGTAGTGCTATGGTGACTGATACTGCTAGAAACCCTAGCAACAGTTCTTCAATGAGCTTAATATCCTTACGATTATGTGCCCTTCCAATGGTTAGACTAAATGAAGGAGGTGTGGGCCCATAACCTGTTAGAATATAAGGGGATGTGCTCATTTTACCATTGAAAATACCCTTGTCACCCAACCATAGGACGAAGCCACCCTCTAAGCACCTTAACCTTGACAGAGAATCACTCCAGAAGAAAACCCTAGGTTAGATAGAAAAACAAAGGATAGCTCACCTTTCCCTAAGGATAGCACACCAATAAGAGCTGATTAGATATTCCAAACCCTAGCCAAGATATAGTCCAAGCGTAACTGCTAGCTACAACAGTTGCAACGGAAACTCTACTCCAAACCTGCGCAAAAACTAGGCAAATGTAGTGCGCACAAGTGTTGCTCTGCAATTCTGAGACTGCCTACTAGAATGAGAAATGGCCTCCTGTATTTATACTAATTTTGGCTAACTTCCTGGGCTGACTTCTCATTCTGGGTATCTTTCTATTTAGTATATATTATTATTTATGGCGGACTTCTTCTCTTGGAGGATAATAACCTAATATATATTATCTTCTTGAGCCGATAATTCTTCTAGGGTTATTAGAAAACTCATTAGGGTTTCTTCTTTCTTCCTGAAGTATTATATCCTTGTCAAGTTTACACGTGGAGGTAAATACCTTTCGCAGCTACTATAATATCAACAATGTATTCTCTTGTGTCCAATTTGGGAAGTTTTTGAAGAAGTTTATGATGGGAAGGAATTGTTTTGTCTTTTCTTGTAGTCATTTATCAAAACCTACACCCATTTTTCTACTCCATGCCTCATTTCCCCATCCAAAATGTGGCCAAGTAAATAAATGTAAAATTGGATTTTAATTTTCATTTATGGTCTCGACCCAACATTGGGAATGTTTGGTTAGACTCAAAAAACCATGGAATTCTTGTTATTTATCCATGAGGGAATTCTATCGACTTTGAATTTGATGAGGATTTGATTCCCACCAAGATCACATTAGGGTTTTGAAGCCAACTGGTTTTTGTAACAGTAATTTCAGGGTGTGGTGTAAATTTTATGTGATGCATAGTTGAAAGGTCTCACAATTATTTTCTCAGCCTCTCATGCGGACTTGAGGCATTATGGTTATGATTATGACTAAGTCAAACAGATTTTTTGAAAGACTCATGCAGAACACTTTACCAGTCTAAAAGGATATCTATGGTTTTAAAAAAAGATAATGAAACTTGCAAGTTTGATAATCCTATAATTTTCCTTGAGATTGGTATTGAGAAGTTTAAAGAAAATTGTTGCCATATCGTGGATATTGTATGTTTAAATGTTAAAGAGAAATGTTGTTTTCACAAACGAAGTTTGGTGGGTTTAATTTTGTCATGTTATTTTGGAAATAATTGGCATGGTAAACAGTGGATATCCAAATGATTTTAAGCAAATGATGGTAATAATGATTTTAAAATCAATGAATGTTTTTTCGTGTAAAAAAATAGTAATCATCATATTCTTGTTCATTGTCTCATTTTACGCCCATTATATGTCTACCACCTTCCCAATAACATTTAATTCATCCCCTATTTTGTTATCTTGAATTTCATTTTTAATAAAAAGGGATTAAAATGGATTGGATGACGACTTGAGTTGAAAATTATGATATGGAGACATTGATTTTATAAGGAAAAGGCTCTGCATTTTTCTTGAACAGTATTCATTTATTCATTCTCATCCATGCAACCATTTTTCATTCATTACAAAGCCCCCCATCTTCCCAATAACCATGTAATTCCCTGTTCAATTGCAATTTATTATTGAATTCGATGTGTGGTGAGTTGTGTCAATGGATGGATTGCTTATGCTTCTGTTGTGAATGATAGATCCAACATTTTGATTTTATTTAGGTAGATTATGAATGAATGGATAGTTAAAAGTTTTCATATTTTGATTGGGATATTGCTTCAAGATGATTTTTTTTAGCAGGCCCAACAATGACAGAGGTGTAAACAGAGGCAGAGGAAATAATTGGAAAAGGGGCTATAGAAGGCCACAATTCTCAATACATTTTGATGTTGATCCGCAAGAACTAAATCATATTTTCCAAGCCATATTCTTCAATTTAGTTGTCCAAGGGATTCTGCAACCTAGACCTAAGAGGCTTCATTTCCATCCACATCAAAACTTCTTTGGTGTCTGTGTACCCCGTCATGTTTCTATGCAACTAGAAAAACATCATGGTTGGCCTACAGTATCAATACCATTTCCCCCTCCTCCACCACCATTCAACCAAAATTCCCAGGTTGATCATGTTTCCTCACCAGTCTAGTCCTGTCATGCATGAAAGAGGTTAAATATTTCCATCGTCGAGCCACAGTTAGATAAAGGAAAAGGGATGGCTAATCCCTCCAAGTCCTACAAAGACTCCTCTGAATCAGTTTCCTCTCATCTCCACCTTAAAGATAGTTTCTCCCATGTCATTAGTGAAATCCACCCACAAGGTTACAATCAGTTTAAGGTTGTTGCACGGGACAAATCAGAAAAAGGATCAAAAGAAGGAAGTGGTGAAAAGAGGAAAAATGCCTCTCACAACAAATATGGGTTTTAATTCTTTTTAATGCTATTAATTTTTTAGGACATATTTTATTGGTATGATGACATAATGTTTTTGATAGAAAAGATACATTTAGACAGAATGTTTTGGATAACATGGATATAATTCTATTTTTGGGCAATAGTCATGTTTTATTTTGATACTAAAACATTTGATTATTTATATGAGGATGGGAGTTACAAGGTGAATATTTAAGTTATTTTTTTGGGCCTTATATTTCATATTTTGATGATCATTAAAGAAATGAAATTGGAGTGACAAGGGGTCCCACCTATTTAGTTATTATTTAAATAGACCCTTATTTGTGTATTATTATTTATTTGTCTCAACTTACTAGTTAAGCTAACTAAGCTTAAAAAAATAAAGTTAGTTGAACTACCATAACTTATTAGGAAAGAATAAAAGCTCAATCAAAAGAAGAGAAAAAAGGGGAGAGAGAACAAAAGGGGAACTTCTGATATAAATTATGCTCTATACTTGTGAGATAATTCTTTTCTTCATTCATTCTAAGTTTACTAGAAAGCTAAACTATCTTGATAACATCAGGGTCTTATTGAAGGCAGCAAGATTCAAAATTGAATCATATCTTTTAGCAGCTTGTCTCTAAAGGTGTATGATCTATCTTTGGCAATTTGTGTGTTCTTGTTTGTTAGTGGATTAGATTTCATGAATCATAAAGAATATTTTGCAGATTCAAGTGACAACATTTTTATGGAAAATTGATCCAGATATTTAGCTTCAGTTTTCTTTTTGTCAGAGTCTTTTTGTATGGTGCCTTCTATCGGAGACTTCTAAATTTGACTTTCGTCCCCACCCTCACAAGGGTTTGTAAATAGAAATTTTCTTTGTACCTCAGAATGAATTTAATATAAAAATCAGATTTATGATTTCAATCTCACTGTTATGACCTAAGGGGGGCATATATATGGCTAAATGTATATGATATGACCCAAAAGGGGGGGGAATATATGGGCCTAAATGTACATGTAATGTGTAAAATCATATGTAATAGGGTCTTACAAATATCATAAAATAGAAGAATTACACACCATGTACAAAATGTCAACATGGATCACAACTCCAATATAGATACGTTACACAATAACTCCTTAAAGAATAGGGGAACCCCCTCAAAATAACCAAATACCTTTCATACTTCACAATTCACCTCTCAATAATGAATACATGATCTCTTATATATAGCTATTCACACTTGCACATGAGGCCCATTTATCATCAGGCCAACCCTATTACATATGTATTTACATATTACATGTACATTTAGGCCTATATGTTCCCCACTTGGGGTCATATCATATACAGTTAGCCATATATATGCCCCCCTTGGGTCATAACATAGTACCCTCCTTCAAAATGCTTCGTCCTCACATATTTGTATTTAAAGGCTTCGCATGTGATGAAACAAAGTAATATGATTTTCTTATGTTCCTACTTTCTTCATTCCATTGTTGATGATCTATGCATCTATTGTAACCTAGGTCTGCACCCTTTACCCTCTTTTTTATCACTAAAATTATGCCTCCATCATTGCACACAAATGGTTATAGAAATACAACAGTGCCAAACAACTATGAGTTCACTTGCAACACTAAAATGCATTTCCAAGAGGCAAAAACTATACAAGTGGGAAAAAATCGGCATGCGCTAACTCACTAAAGGAATCACATGAATAGTGCATTGGCCAAAGAATCTCGTAGAGTGCACAATGTGCCATATGAGCAATTTTGTATGAGAAAATCCGTGCACTCCTATGAAAAACGCATTTATGGTTCTTGTCAGCCCCTCAACCACTTATGGACTAGCTTCCAACTTGATTTGACCCTCAGATATGAGTTGAATTCGAATGGGGGGCTGGTCAAGGACCAAAGGGTTCCCTAAAGGGCCCCTTGTTCACATCAAGAACCGGTTGAATATTTCCTTGAAGACATACTATAAATGGAGGCCATGGGTGTACTAAGAATTTAAGATTTTCATAGTATTGTTATGTTGTCTCAATCCTCCCTTGAGAATCCTCTTTTCTCCTTGGATCATTCTAGAGACATTCCAATAGGTCATTCCACTCACATCTTGAGGGAATCAACATTGGTTTCTTATACCATTGTAAGAAGAGCTCTCCATTAGGGAACTCAAGAGACTTCCCAAGGAGGAAGAGGGGACTCATAAGTCCTCCTTTCTCTATGAACATAGTTACCAACTTAATGAGAACTGTGGCCCCAAAACAAGAACTCTATCCCTTAAAACCCATTTTTTTTCATACAAAACATGAAGAACAACCCCCAAATAAAAAAGTGGTGCTATCGGTAACACTATATTTTGTAACCAGGTCAAAATTACAACTTTTTTCAAGCATGGGCTTAAAGGATCAAATGGCTTCTTAAACAAACTTTACAATCAATCCCCAAATCAAAAAGTGGTGCTACCGGTAGCACCATTTTTTGTAACCGAGTTAAAATTACAATGTTTTTCAAGCATGGACTTAAAGAATAAAATGGTTCCTCAAAAAAACTCTAAAATCAACCCCTAAATCAAAATGTGGTGCTATCGATAGCACCAATTTTTCTGACTGAGTCAAAATTACAACTTTTTTCAAACATGGTATTAAAACATAAAATAGTAGCTTAGAAAAACATTAAAATCCACACCTAAATAAAAACATGACGCTACCTAAAGAAAAATGTTTTTTCTAAATATTAAAATTACAACTAATTACGACCTAATTCAAAATGTGGCCTTGACAACAAATCCCTACACAAATAAAAAAACCAAAATTGGATCCTAAATGGTCACTTGAAAATTTATATATCAACTTCTTATTTTTTTCTCTAAATTTACATTAAAAAATAAATAAAGAGAAAAGAGAAAATCTTCACAAATATGTATTTTTTAATGAAGACAAAAATAAATTTTAAAATATATATTCAAAATCCAAATTTAAAAAAAAACTACAATCCTTAACAAACTGGTGAAAACCAAAGAAAAACTAAAAAGAAATGAAAACAATTTAAAATTTGGTTGGGAAACAATAATTTAAGACAAAAAGTAAGTTTTTTTTGTTAAAAGAAAGAACAAAAGATGCCTTCAAACTTGAAAAAATAGAAAAAAAATAGGAAAAAAAAAACTTAAAAAAAAACAACGAGTTCAATCAAATATTAAAAAAAACATTTAAAATACAACATATTTGACTAAACTAAATTAAAACACCTTAAACAATAATTTTTGTCATAAAAAAAAAAAAAATTATTCTATAAAA
>JZKD02S1619879.1:382964-393694 GCA_000966675.3 Picea glauca
GGAAGGTTGGTAGTGTGATCAATATTTTGAAAATGAGATCTAATATGGGTATAGGCTGGACAATCTAAGACAAAGTGCTTTTCATTTTCAACCTTCTTAGTGTCACAAAGGTGACACACTCTTTCATCCCATGGCATTTTAGAAATTGACCAATGCCCAGTTTCACTATGGAGCTCGTGAAAATTTGTTCTTATCTTAACAATGCCAAGTGTTTTATATATATAATAAACATATGTAATATGTGTTATATATATATATATATATATATATATATATATATATATATATATATATAATAATATATATATATATATAATATATATAACATATATTACATATATTGTATATATATATAACATATATTACATATATTTTATATATATATATATATATATGTATATATATAACATATATTTTATATGTTTTATATATACATAAAATGTTAGTTTTTTAGCTTGGGAGGTACTTCGCATGTTTTGTTTTGTATGTGAATGTTATCTTATATTTACACTACCAGGTGCTTAACTTTGTAATGAGTTTTTATAAAGTTGTTTTAAGTAGTTGTTTTATTAAAGTGATTTTTCAATAAAGTGTACCTTCTAATTTTAAAGTGACTTTATTTTCATAAAGCACTTATGTAATAAAGTGAAATCACTTTAATATTTCAAGTGATTCATTTTGGAGGGAATGGATCATGACCCTTGGCCTTCAAAAAGACAAGAACTAATTTTGGCCTTTGGATTTAGGGTTGGGGAAGGTTAAAAGACACTTTGGAGGGAAAATGTCACTTTCAGATTATAAAAGAATGCATTGGGTAGTGTTCAAGACATATCGAGAAGACGAGAGGAGTAGAGTTAGAGAGATTTTCTAAGTAAGATTGAGAGAGGAAAGTGAGAATCTTGAGAGGGCACATTTCCCAAGAAGAAAGAGGGCACAAATCCCAAGGCAATTTTTTGTATGTAGTCTTGTTCCATTTTATTGTGTTGGGTTGTACTGTATAGATCCGTACAGTCCGTAGAACAAGAAGTTTGGGCATGATTTTCAAGGTGGCCTTTGGCATGGAAAACATGGCATTTTCTGGAGAATTTATTGTTGTTGTTGGTTCATACTGTGCATGTCATACAACACTTTTTTGGGCACATTTTTTGAGGCACAAATTTGGAGGAGGTCATACAATTGTACGAACTTGGGCATGCTTTCCAAGGAAGAATTTTTGGGACTGTTTTGTTGTGGCTGTAAGGTATTTGATTTGGCTGGAAATGTGTATTTGTTGTTGTACTGTACTTTCCTAGAAGTTGAATAACATATATATATCTCTTTCTCTCATTGGGTTTCCCCACATTTGGGTTTTCCCTGACATTTGCCTAAATTTCTGATTTTTATGTGTTGCTTCCACTGTGTTTATTTCCGTTGTTATTTTGCTTTGCAATGCATATTTCTGCTTATGGTAATTTATGAATGTGGGTTTAAGGAATTTATGAAATTTATGAAGACAATTATCTCTAGGTTGCTAAGTGTTTGAAAGAAACTTCAGTTTGTTGATTTTTGTCATTAAAAAACTACATGGTATCAGAGCTTTGTCTCTGACAATGGGTAGTGTGATTTTTGGGAAAATGGGTGTTATTGTTTTCATTGAGTTGTGGCAAGGAATATGGCTGCAAGCATTAGATATGAGGATCAGTTGGATGTCATTTCCAACTATTTGCAGTGGAAGGTTCGATTGCTAGTTGTTTTCAAGGAGAACAAAATTTATAACTATGTCAACTCTATTGTGGAAACAGATCTTGTTGCTTTGGACTTGCATGAGACCAGGGAAGCCAAGACTCAGAGGATTATTCTGGATGGGGTGAAGGATCACCTTATCCCACACTTGGATGAGAAAAGTATTGCTAAGGATATGTGGGATGCACTTAAAAACTTGTTTGAGGCGAAGAATGAGAACCGAAAGATGGCCTTGAAGGATAAGTTGCATGATGCCAAGATAGGTAAGGAGGAGAATGTCTCTTCTTATCTTACCTAGGTGGCTCAAGTAAAATATGAGTTCGGAGCTATTGGAGAGGTCATTATGGATTGTGAGTTGGTGAGGATAGCCTTAAATGGCTTCAACAAAGAATGGGAAGTCTTTGTGAAGTGTGTGGTGGAACGTGAGAATCTACCAGATTGGAGTATATTGTGGGATGATTTCACTCAAGAGGATATTTGAGAAAGATCTCAGAACAATGAATGAAAGACAGACAAAGTTGATGAGAATGTTTCTCTTACTACAAAGAGCAAGAATAAAGCAAGTTCTGGAAGGGACTTGAGTAAAGTTAGATGCTATTGTTGTAACCAGTTGGGGCACCTTCTCATTGTCCTGAGAGGAAGAAGAAGATGAAGTCATATGGGACTGAGACAGCTACTACAATAGCCATGGAGGAATTTTCTTAAAAGTATGAAAATGAGTTTTCTCTGGTGACCCTAGATTCTAGTGTCAGTAGTGGAGGATTTGGAGGTGATATCAGATGGATTGTGGATGGTGGATCCTCTAGACACATGATGAGAATTTGGTGAGTATTCCTATATTTCATAGAGATTGGTCATCGACGATAAGTGGTAAATGAAGGTGGTATGACATAATTTGTATGTGGAGTTGGGAATGTTAGATTCCAACTCGATTTTGGGGGACTCTAGGAGATTGATGGAGTTCTCTTTGTTCCAAGGTTGAAGAGTGAACATGTCTTTATCTATAGGCAGGGAGTGGACCCGGTAGAGCTGCAGATGATCGGTAACCGGGTCGACAAGTTGTATATGTTGAGAGGAGAACCTTCAGTGTATTATTCAACGTCTACTAAGGATCATGCGGAGGATTCTGAAACTATGGTGGCACCAAGGATTTCTTCTTGGAATCCAAGAGAAGAGAGAAAGTCTCTTTTGAGCATTGGTAGGAGGCTTAGCCAGGTTGATCGAACCAATGCTCAAGACAAAGTGAGCTCAAGGTTCCAGGATGTTTCTAGGATAATATATTCTAGTTTGAGTTCTTTGTAGGTGTTGAGGATGGCTCCAAGTTCATAGGGAGCTCCTACAGAGCATAGTGTGATCGAACCAGATGATAGTGGTGGCAATGATTACATCCCTCGCTAAGAGGGAGTATTATCTTTTTATCTCGAGAGGTACTCCACATGTTTTGTATTGTATGCAGATGTTACCTTATATTTACACTACCAGACACTTAACTTTGTAATGAGTTTTTATAAAGTTGTTTTAAGTGGTTCTTTTATTAAAGTGTACATTCTAATTTTAAAGTGACTTTATTTTCATAAAGCACTTATGTAATAAAGTGAAATCACTTTAATATTTCAAGTGATTCATTTTGGAGGGAATGGATCATGACTCTTGATATTGAAAAAGGAAAGATCTAATCTTGGCCTTTGGATTTATGGTTGAGGAAGGTGAAAATACACTTTGGAGGGAAAATGTCATTTTCAGATTATAAAAGAATGCATTGGGTAGTGTGCAAGACACATAAAAAAAAAGAGGATTTGAGTTAGAGATATTTTCTAAGTAATCTTGAGAGAATAAAGTGAGCATCTTGAGAGGGCACATTTCCCAAGGAGAAAGAGGGCACAAATCTAAAGGCAATTTCTGTGTGCAGTGTTGTTCAATTTTTCTATGTTGGGTCATACTATATGGATCTGTATAGTCCGTACAATAGGACGTTTGGGCATGGTCTCCTTACTACTATTGGGTCGTACTGTGAAGGTCGTACAACACTCTACTAGGCACATTTTTCGAGGAACAAATTTGGAGGAGGTTGTACAACTATATGGACTTGGGAATGTTTTCCAAGGAAGAATTTTTGGGACTGTTTTGTTGTGCTATGATCCAGGTGGATATCGGTGGTCACCCACCTTTTCCAATTGGCTCAAAACAATTTTTTGGCAATTTTGGTAATTTACTATTTTTAGTAGTTTTTCGGTTCGTGAAACTTCTGGAGCCATTTTGAGGCCCTAAACAATGTTTTTTGGGAAAATAGGGAGAAACACCGAAGCTCCTTCAATGTTGACCCCATAATGAATCTCCTCAACGATACCTTTCCTATGGGCTATCATGCACCTAAAACAAAGATCGTATGAAAAAGTTATGACCCAGAGAAGTTGATGTACTAACTTACCCAAATGGGGCCCACATGACTTTTGGCGCTTCATCTCCTAGGGTTAGGTTTTTGGATGTCTAGGGTTTTTGGAATTCTTTTTTATTTTAAAAAGGCCTTCAAAGTTTCATTGTAATCATCTTCTTGTGAGTGAGTGCAATCGTCACATCTCTTCTCACAAATAATCCATCACCATTCCAACAAGCTTGTTTTCCACTGCATTTTACAGTTTCATCTTATTTCCTTATTGAATAGAAAACTAGTTTTACTGTATCTCTGTTATTTTGTGTTAAGCCCCTATTAATAATCTTTAGTCATTTTGTTCTTCTCATAAAATATGGATCAATGATATCAGAGCGGTCTGCTCCGTGTCATCTTAATGCATGTCCCCAACGAGGTCGGAGTACAAAGAGTTGGGTCTTGAGCTTGTTTCTGTTGAGTAAAAAATCTCTCGCATGCCTAATCGACCTCTCATGGAAGGAGAAAAGAAATATGATGGGACTGGAGATCCTTTCAAAATGTTTCTTGAGAAATACCTCATGCAATAGAGGAATGAGATGATGGATAGTTTCACGCAAATCCTTCGGCGGCTACCAACAAGCGATGCATCTTCTTCGAGCGGAGGTGTCACCCCCTTCAATGCACAAATAAACTTCAATATTCCTATATTTGAAGGTCGGATAGAAACATATGTTGTATACAAGTGGTTGAATCTAATAGAAGGGTATTTTTTGTCCATAACTTTTTGAATAGAGAAAATATTACTTTTGTGCTGCTCAAAGTCGTTCCCCATGTCAAATATTGGTGGGAAAATTTTTGTGAGAAAAAGGAAATAGAGGAACCCTCATTATTTACAGTCATGACCACCTGGGAATCCTTCATGGATGCTATTAAGGAACAATACTACCCTTTTGGAAGTTATGACGACTTGTATACCAAATGGACCACACTGTGATAAGAAAGAGACCAAGCAATGTCAGATTTCACAAATATATTCCATACCTTGTGCACCAAGTTGGGTATCAAAGATTCAGAGCGACATATGGTTTTCAAGTATCGTAGTTCTCTGCATAGATACATCTAGACTGAAATGGAATTTCTGTACATATCATCCTTTGGTGAGACCTACCGATATGCCATCAAAATCAAGAAGAAGCTCAAACAAAAGACATGAAAATTTGGGCCTAGGAACCCCTTACAACAAAAGCCAAGAAAGGGTGGCCCCAAACCACAAAAAAAAGGACAGAGAAAAGATGGATAGTATTAGGAAAACTAGTCCAAGCTGCAAGAAAAGAAGGACATTAGAAAAATAAAGAAAGGCACCGGGAAGTGGTGCGACTTCCATAAGAGTCGTTGGCATAACATTGTTGACTGTCGCTTAAAGCAGTCGTTAGTGGCTAAAGTGAAAGCCTTTGAATCATATGTGGGTTCTGACTCTAAGTCAGAACCAGAAAGGGGAAGATGGATCATTGATGTGGAACCCAGTGCCACCATTTCTACCACCAAGCTCCATCCTGGTGAACTAGACAAGACAGAAGAAGGAGAGTGCCTCTTCCATTCCTAGATATGGGTAAAAGGCACCCCACTACTCTTCATCATTGATATCAGTACCCAAAAGAAACTCATCTCAGTAGAGGTCATCAAGCAGTTGGCCCTGCCAACAATACCACACCCACAACCTTACACCATTGGATGGCTCTACCAAGGAAGCGATCTCTACGTCAACCAACAATTTTGATTGTCGTATGACATCAAGCCCTTCAAAGACGAGGTATTGTGTGATATTTATCCTCTCAAAGTTTGTGATTTTATTTTGGGCCAACCTTATTTATGGAAATTTCATGATATATATGAGTCTAGGCCTCGTAGTGTTATTATTACTTTGAACAGAAAATTGTACAGGATACCCGAGGCACTCCCACCTAATGTTATTTCCTTGATCTCTGCTAAGAAATGTAGGAAGGTCATTTCTCAGATGGGGAAGTTTTTCTTCTTCATGATTCTCTCTTAGAATGAGATAAAAATTACAGCCACAACCAGGGTCTTTGGGGTGGACCTCTCCACACACTAGAAGCAAGTAGATAAGGTCGTGGAAGAATACTCAGATATCTTCTCCTTACCTACTGGGGTAACTCTGCACTTCTAGGTCAAGCACCCCATCGATATGACCCTTGGCGCACCACTGCCCTATGGGCCAGTCTATCACCACTCTCTATTAGAGAATCAGGATATCAAGAGATAGATCCAAGAAATGATCCACAAGGGGCACATCCTTCCTAGATCATCACCTTGTGGGAGCCCAATCATGCTGGTACATAAGAAACATGGAACCTGACGACTCTGCATTGATTACCGAGCTCTAAATAAAATCAGAGTCATAAACCGATACCTGATTCCCCAAATCGATGACCTCCTTGATCAACTCATGAGGGACAAATACTTCAGTAAGATTTATCTGAATTCTAGCTACCACCAGGTCTCGATGGAATAGACAAATGTATGGAAGACCGCATTCAAGTGAAAGGAAGGAATTTTTGAATAGTTATTCATGCCCTTTGGTTTGACAAATTCTCCAACCACTTTCATGAGGATTATGGACGATATCCTCTGAAAATTCATCAATGCTTTTGTAGTGGTGTATTTGGATTACATTCTCATTTAAAACAAGACTTGGGTCAAACACTTGCATCATATTCAGTAGGTTTTGCACACCCTGCGACAACACAAGCTATACACCAACTTGGAAAAATTCTCCTTCGGCATGGACAGGGTCCATTACTTGGGATACATTGTTGATCATCATGGCATACATGTGGATCCAGCCAAGATCCAATTCATTCATGACTGGCCAGCCCCAATCACACTCACTGGGCTTCAAAGCTTCTTAGGACTTGCCAATTTCTACCACAGGTTTGTATTGGAATTATCCCATATTGCATGGGTCCTTAGACAAATAACTAGGGGTGATGGTAAGGAAAAATTTGTGTGGGGTTTGTCCCAAAAACAAGCGTTTGATGATTTGAAGCAGTGCTTGTGCTCAACCCCAGTACTTTCACTACTAGACCTACAACATCTCTTTGAGATTGAGATAGATGCTTCAAACTATGTTGTGTGCACCATTCTCACTCAACATGGCCACCCCGTGGCCTATCATTGTGAGACACTATCAGATGTTATCCATAAGTACCCTACTTATGACAAAGAAATTTAATCTATTGTGTAAGTCTGTCGCCAGTGAAGACATTACATTCTTGGGAAGGAGATAGTCATCCACACTGATCATAAGCCACTGCAATTCATGCACACACAAGGAAAATTACAGAATGATTTCCATCAAAAGTGGTCCGCATACTTGCAACAATTCCACCTCAACATCAAGTATAAAACAGTAAGACAAAATGGTGTCATCGATTTCTTCAGTAGACCTCCAGTCACGACACTCACCATGGTGCTAGACTCTTGCAGACATGAGACCTTTGGATGACCCCATCTCTATGAGACAGACCCAAAATTCTCCACCACCTACCTTTTAATGAGTGGGAAAGGAAGAGATATCACTTGAAAATATTTTCATGTTTAGAGAGTCTAAAAAGATCTTAAATGAGACTCCAAGGGGTTCCTTTTTCGTATATCCATGCAATCCCAAAAAAGAGATAAAGGGTTGTTCGGTTACATTCTCATGTTTTTATGAGCACGAGAAAGAACAAAGACTAAGATCAGTATTCCCTCAGCTTTAAAACCTAGTGGCTTAACTCCAGAATGATCATCAAAAGGCTGAAGACATGCCCCCCAACCTTCAATTCATTCATCGACTTTGCGGTTGTCACTAATTTCTATACTAGATGGAGAAAAAGGATAAGAGTGGATGAAATGAAGGTTCAAATATGAAATGTAATGAAAGACTCGACTCAACATCTACAAGATCTAGCGAAAGACTCGACCTGATAGGAGAGGTGACTATTTAATTTTTTAATGAGCTTGACACATGAAAAGAACTATGCTCAAGGCTCTGGGTTGAATCCCCAGATTTTTGTTTCATTTTTTAACGAGCTTGCTACAGAGATGAAAACTATGCTCAAGGCCTTTGTTTCATTTTTTAATGAGCTTTCCATAGAGAGGAAAACTATGCTTATAACCTCTGTTTCATTTTTTAACGCACTTGCCATAGAGAAGAGAAACTATGCTCATGGACTCTTCTTGATCAAGGATTCCAAAAGGATAATGCTCTAGAAGGACACCATGTCAAGGGAAAAAACTCGATCATGGATTCCAAGATATCTTCATTGGATGGAAGAATAATGATTTGGAAGGAACACATGTCGAGGGTCGGGACAAAGGTAAGGAGATTAGGTTCCAATAGCCCTATCGAAGAAATCACCATGTCAACTACTGGAACTAAGTCATCAGAATTTGAAGTCATGGGAGACAACGTCGCATAATTGACCTGTGCCAGAGGTGATACCGACTACATATAACACCCAGTTAGGGAGGTCATTGGATTGATGGTCAAGTCAGGGCCAACAAACAAAAGTTGATCAATAGTCACCATTATTCCATCGTGTGGAAAAGATATCACACAAAAGAGAGTGGACACAATAACTTTCATGCCATAGACATAATTGCACCCAAGGAGTAAATTGAAATCCAAGGGATATTGGACTACCATAACATCAATAAAGACAATTTTCCCTCCCAAAGTTATGGGAACCTGAGGAAGTATCCCTAAAGGGTGACTTCTTATTCTGTTAAAAGTGAACAAACTCTGGGTAACTGGAACAGGATGAGGATAACCCAAAGCTTGCAAAGCAATAGAGGACAAAATACTAACAGATGAACCTTCATATATCAGTGCATGAGGAACATCCTGACCACAAAATTTTACTGTAATATTGAAAGGCATGTGAGAGGGAAGACGAGGTCCAGTTAGCATACCCTAGTAAAAAAGGATGGCCTCATTACTTGGAAGGGTTTTTTCAGGAGAAGGAGGAATGCCCCCAGAAACGGTAGATCCTGTTTCAACGAGAAAAACATGGGCATAATTGGGTTTACTCTCTAGCGGGAGAGTAGGATTGATCGATGATGGGATCTAATCAACCACCTTGGCACTCTTCAAAGGAATATTTTGATTGACCGATGATGTAACCAAAGAAACCACTATGGCACTCATCAAACAAAGAGTGGGATTGACCAATGATGTAATCAGATTGACCACTTTGACATTCTTTGGATGAAGGGTGGGATTGACCGTGGAAGGAACTGGATCAATCACTTTGGGTTCACTCTTTATATGAATAGTGGGGATGATTGATGATGGATCTAGAGCAACCAATTTGGCACTCGTTAGAAGAGGAGTGGGATTGATCGATAAAGGAACTAGAGAAAGCACTTTGGCACTCGTCAGCGGAGGATTCAGATCGATCGATGGTGGAATTAGATCGACTACTTTGACACTCTTTGGATGAAGGGTGGGACAGACCGAGGAAGGAACTGGATCAGACACTTTGGGTTCACTTTGTAGATGAAGAGTGGAGTTGAGTAATGATGGAACTGGATCATTTACTTTGGTTAGTGGTTCAATCGAGGATGAAACTAGATTGACCACTGGATCAATCGGATTGACTAGAGATGGAACTGGATTGACCATTCCATCAACTAATGATGGGTTGGGGAAAATCCTACAATAACCAGCTAGAATTTGAAGCTTTTCTAAAAGAGAAGAAGCCTCATCTAGGTGAGGACAAAGTGTTGATACTGAGTGGGGGGTGAATCAGTATCAAGTGCAATTTAAAAACCTTTTTAACTTATACTTAAACCATTAAATTATATCCAATGAGCAATGAACAATAGTATAAGAGTTACACCAAGACACCACAATACACCATGCACAACATATGAGAAATAATCAATAGTTTTTGTTCAAGGGAAGTAATGACTTCCAAAGGTAGCTATAGCTTCCAAATGTAAAGGGAGGTATAAAACTCCAAGAGGAAGATACAATTCTCCAATATCAAGAGATATTTGAACTCTCTATCATTTCCCCTTCCTTCCACCCAAGAATATATGAGAGATAATAAAACTTTACATTTAAATCATCACCATCAACCAATCATCACATAGAACCTGATAATGATTTCTGAGACTTCTTCAATTTTTGCAATTATTCAATTCTTGGAGTACTCTGATCCTGTAGATAATGTTACTCAATGTATTCTCTGAAAATCCTCTAATTTTCACTCCTTGAATCCTCCCCAAAAAGAGGTTATAGAAAGAATGGTAGACTTTATTCAATTCTTGTCTGTTCAGAAGACCCAACGTGTACAGCATGCCCCATGCTCCATATTTAACACATGATTATGAAGCTCACACACAAGAAACTAAAGTCCGTACTATTTCCAATGGAAGTGGTCCCATTGCATTTGGAGTCTGTATGAAAAAGTTATGACTATTTTACCCAGAACACCTATTTATTGACTAGTTTCAGGACTAGTCACAAACCCTATATTCCACAGAGTGTATCTCCATAATTATAGTGAATAAAGAGATGAAATTTTTACCAGAGGTACCTTGATATGTCTTCTCAATACCATAGTGATTTAACCAT
>JZKD02S1619879.1:403950-420358 GCA_000966675.3 Picea glauca
GAGGATAGACCGTACCCTTAGCCGTACTACCCGACTACCCAGGTACTAGAGATTATCTTCCCGAGTGTTGTTCTCGGTGACACTATAGCAGTCCGGCGGCCGATAGGTTTATCTAAAAAGGGCTTCAAGAAATCTAGGTCGATCCATACACAGGTGTTGTCTGATGCACTACCACTCGAAGGGGTACCAATAGGGGTTACAAGGGTGGCCAACAGATCTATGCTTAAGAACCACTTGTATTTCCTATTTGTATGAATCCCTCAACCGTAGGTTTATGCATGTAACGACAGATCTCTATGGCTTAAAGATGTCGGAATACATCTCTCCCTTGAAAAAAAAAAATACCCACAATTTCTGCCAAGGAAAGTGCTCTGATACAACTTGCAAGATACCAGATATATAAAATATGCAGAACAGAAATGAAATGCTAGAAATGACAGAATAATAGTAAAATATCCATCATAATCTTCACAATACATAGAAATGATATACGAAATAGAAACAGAAACAACACTTTGATTCAGATAGCAATGTTCACAGGCCTCTTCGAGGGGGAAACCTCTAGTCGAGCAGTGCTCTGTTACAATAATCTCCAAGCTAGGGTTTTCATACCCTCGACCCTTATATATACTAAATGTGTCTATTAAGAGAAGCATCTAGAGGAAGATCCTTCTACAAGTGGAAGCTTCTATTAGGTCTTCTTACATCCGCCTTATTCTATTTTATTGAAAGGTCATATTAATATTGACCTTTATTACATCCGAATACATTGATCTACCTATGTGCGGGTTAGGACCTTAACAATGACCAATAGGGGCTGATGCTATGGAGGACCACACTTCTAAGACCCTAGGAATACCAGGGAAATCCCTCAGAAATTGGTCACCCTTACAAATACTGCAAGGGAATTTGGTTTGAGATTCTTCATTTTAATCTTGTTGACCTCATCAACACCCCTAGTACTATTAACGGTAGTTGGTTGTTTGGATCAAACATTTGATGTAGTTGGAAGTTTGGTCCCTTTCTGGTTCTTCTTCTTCTCTTTTGTTTCTTCTTCTTCTTATCAACCTGGCTACTTGCTTTAGATCTTTCACTAGGCGAAGAAGGAGAAATGGAAGGAGACCCGACGGGCGAAGAAGGTGAAAGGTTGACATGAGGTTGATGTGTAGGCGGTGTGCTTACATATAAAGTACCTACATTCAATATGACTAGAGTGGAAAACAACTATACCGGTAACCCAATTGTGAGACCTAGAAGGCTCAAAGTAGCGATGTAAGCAAGACTGATATTTTCGTAAGAAGGAAAAACAAAGGGTTCGCTAGCAAAGGGGTTCCTTCATTGGTCATCCCAGGAACTGATGCCTTAAAAATAAATCTCCAACATATATTCTACTAGGGAGAACAAATAGCACATGCTAAAAATATATTAATAAATAAAGAAAACAAAACCTCCTCGCAATGAGCACACTAGTTGGTGATGAAATCCAACATTGCGGGAACAAAGTAAAAAGGGGCTGAGATAGAGTGGGTGGAAAAGTTACATTGACGACCTACTTAACGGACTTACACCCTGGTGCAAGCTCCCATAGATAATCATGAGTATACCCTCCAAGGAGCTCGAGTGAGTCTGGCCAACGTCAATTCCAGGTACTATGAAGACTTGGACCTCCATAGTCACCTCATGTAAATACCTTAAAGAGATAGGCCACTACGGTTCCCAACTACAACAATGATGCCTTGGGAAACAATCGATAGTATGATCCACGTGCAAGGGCAGGGTATCTAGCCCAAAATAAACTTGAAAGGATTCCACTCATCATTGTGGGTATACCTTCAAGCGACCCACATAATACACCCAATCTCTACACGAATACCGACAAAGCAGGGTGAGTAACTCTACTAGTCTTAATGTGACCTCAGGTTTGACCCTTGTGTGAGAAGGGCTTCCCAAGACAAAATGTAGCAATTGGATTTAACTGATCCCTAACAATAAGATCCTATGCTTTTTTTCATCTTTGGAAATTTATTTTTCACACCTATTCCAAATCTCTACAACTAAACTAATGTAGATTTGCTACCAGAAAATGTAAAAATATCTAATCAATTTTAGTTTAGCGCTTGATTTTTAAAGTTGTTGTTACTCAAAAGGAAAATGGCATGGGTAAGATGGTGTTTTGGCTGACTTGAAAGTTATGCAAAGATATGAATATGCAATATTTTCATTTCTATGAAAGCTATGCTACGATAAGGAGAAAACATTCATCATTGTAGATGCACAATGTCCCCCCCCAAAAATAAAACATGGAATTCCGCTACTTCAAATGCAAGATAGTTTCATGTCCCAAAAGAAAGAATGCATTCAAAACAATGAGAAATAAAATAAAACAAGTATAATATTGTTCTAACAAGAACTCATTCAAGGATCCCAAAACCAACAAGAATCCAAGGAGTATAATAAAATGCAAAGAATAATCCAAGAAATTATAGGGAGAAAGAGAAACCACTCAAAACTGTCTCAACAAAAATGTAGCTAGAAAAGGAAATTTTACGTTTTTGAAGGAGGTTTGAAGCTCCAATCAAGACAAAAGAGAGTGAAAAGCATAAAAAATCATCAAGAACCAATCCTAACAACTTCATAAAATAACCATAGACTCTAGGTAAAGAGTACTACAAAAAAGGTTGCAAAACTTGAGCAAAAGAAGACAATTTCACTCAAAAAGAGACCAGTGCTCCCTCACAATGGTGCACAGAGTGCTTCTAGCACTACCTAAAGAAATTTAGGGGAGTACTAGCTCTCTAATATGGCCTACAAGGGGGCATTGGTGCTCACAGAAACTTAGAAAAATAGCCAAGAAAACATGCAAAAACTCACCCAAAATGCTTGAAAATTGGGGAAATTGCAGGTGAAGGTAGGAGAAGGATAATGGATAATTAGAAACCAATAATTTATTGGGAAGAGGACTTCAAATATAAAAAATAAAAGTAAAAACGACCTTTGAATCTCCTTACAATTTTTTTTTACTTAGTCAGATAAATGAGAAGAAAACGACAAATTGACTTTAAATCGTCAAAGACAAAGAGTTATTCAAAGTAAGGAAGAGAAATGTGTCACAAACCCAAACAAAGAATCATGTATTATCAGATATCAAGGTGTTGGGGACCCAAACAAGGGTACACCAAGGTTGCAAGAACTCTAATCAAGCACAAACAGGAAAAAATGGATTCAAAGACTAAACTCCTACAAGATATTTAACAAAAAGAGGGTAGCGCTCTGGTGTAAATGGCACCAAAGAGTTCCAATTCTCTATGTAAATATAACAGGGAGCACCAGTGCTATGATATAAAGGGAAGAGGAGAACTAGGCTTCAAAGATTTTATAAAAATACCCAAAAATCCAAAAGTTCAAGCAAGTTCAGAAATCCAAAGTGTATGGGATGAACTGAAGGGTCAATCAACAAATCTAAGAATTAAAGACATAGTATGAATAATATCAAAATGAACAAAGGAAATCAATCTCTATGAAGGAAAAAATTCAAAGGTCTTTCCCTAGTGGAGTCACCAATTTTTGTTATAGGAGAATCCTTCTGCGGAGAAGCAGATTCCCTCTTGGTATCTAGACCCCTAAAACCAAGACAGAAAGGGTTATATCATTCGTCACTGACATCCTTTTAGATCTAATTAAGCTAATGAATGAAGAGGAAGAAGAAAAGTGTATCTTTTAAAATGGCGTTTGTCCTCACAAAGTCCAAGTTGAGCTTCAATACCAAGCTCCTCAATAGGTCTTGTAGAACAAACAAAGATACAACAATATTCCTATTCTACTAAGATTAGCTCAAATACAAATCTATCTACTAGAGACAAGTTTATGTGGAACAAACACAAACTTGAAAGAAACAGGCCAAGCGTATATGTATATTAATGAGAATAAATGAAGATTACTTACAATCCTTTGATGAAGTTGAAACAACCTCTTCCATCTCTCCTTGTCCAACCTCTTTGCTCAAGTAATCTACATTGATTATGCTTCAATGGCATTTCACTTATGGGATCATAAGTTTGGTGTAATTCTCAATCTCCATTTCTTCTTTCACCATGAAGAGGCCTCCTTATATAGGCTTGGAGAGACCTAACCACTTGATATATCTATGGGATAAGTTGAGGATTCCTCTCCTTCAGTTGTGGATCTCCCCTAATATCATGCCTTGACCTGATATTCGAATCCAACCACCTTTAGATATTGAGGGGATTCTTCCCTGATTTCCTCCAACAAACCAAATTTTGGACAAAAAAGGTCAACACTCCCTCAAATGGGACACAAAGAATTAGAACACTCCCATAGAAGAGGGTACAGAGCACCATCTCTCCCTGGCAGTATGTAGGGGAGCACTCCCTTCCAAATTTGACTTTTGAGTGGCTTTTCAGTGGCAAAAGACTTGTACTCCTTGTCAATTGATTTCTCTTGTTCAAGACTACCTTTTGAGGTGTCTTAAGTGTCTTTACGATGTCATTAGAGAGACGACATAGACAAGATAATGTTTGCGACACTTGCGACCAATATGTGACACTTGCGACATGTGTAACGATGACTCTAGACATCGTTGCAATGAATGATTTTGATATGTAACAGATTGCCTCCCAAAGTGTGAAGTCAGAAGACGATGATGACTGAAGTACTTTGTAGACTTTTTCGAGCAAGGGTATGGATGCAGAGAGGCTGGAAAAAACTGCACACAACCATCAATCAAATATTATGAAAATTTTCAAACCCAAAGCAGGCATACCTATACTTGAGTGATAAACACTTTCAAGGTATGGCCTCCATAAAATACACTGTGGATCTATACTCCTATGAATTGAACTGATCGTAGCCATGAAGAATACATAGTGGATCTATGAGATGACAAGACATAGCCATGACCAATACAAAGTGGATCTATGTAACAGTATATGTGTTATAGTTCAAAAGAAAAATCCTTCGCAACCTAGGAAAAGTATATATCAGAGTGATAACTCAACCCAAGGTCTTCTTACCGATCCTGATGTAGTACAAATATGACCATGTTGTTGGCACAGGGGCAGACCTAGGGTTCAATGCTCAAGAGCGCACCAACAAAAGACTAACTACCAACCCTTTCAGCAACACCTGCGAAGAAAATGAACTATCACCTGAGGTAGAGGCAGGGGTGGTTGTAGGACTCAGGTGTTTGCAACCTTATATGGGACACAGATCTATGATTATAGCACTTAGTAATTATCTAGCATGGTTTATCCATCAATATTCAACCCTTACAACACTTTGCATATAGCACATAGCTTCACAGTATATACTTAGATACAAAAAGATAGATTGGATTTACCATATCATAAACTAAGAATCTTATATATCATATCTAACATTCATTCCTATCTCAGAAGCACAAAGCATAACTAAATCTATTTAATCACATCAAGCACTTAGCCAAGAAGGAGATAAACATATTAGGTCGAAGAAAAGAGCACAATACACAAAGTTACCATGGCTCACCCCCACCCTGGGGCTACGTCCACAAAGTCTTCTTATTTATATTATCTTGGTCAAGCGGTTACAACATAGAGCTTCAATGACCCTTACTTCACACATGACAGAAGATCTGTGCAACTCACTGGATCCTTCTTCCTTTCACTTTAGCAGAAAACTACAACAACTTGCATTGAGCTTTTCAATCTTCTTACAATCACGCATAGAGCACTCACAATATACATCCGATCACATGGATCCAATTACTAGTACTAAGCCTTTAGCTATACATCACATAGATGTGCTACCATCTACTACTTACATTGCCTAAGTATCTATTTATAGATTACAAAATGGGCCTAAACGTGGGTGAACCCATGGGCTGATATCCCTTTCCCGTTACATTAACCCAAAACCCTAAAGGGTCCCAAAAATAGGTTTTGCTTCCCTAATTTCTACTTTGCGTTGCGCTCCATCTTTGACTAGTTTTCACAGTCCCAAAAATGGTCAACTATGACCAAGTATTCTTCAAAACCTAGTCAAGGGACAATAGGCCCCCAAAACTCACCTGCGACATGTCTTGAGTCACTCTGTTTTGATCAAGTCCACCTTGAATGCCTTGATCTTGGCTCACGCTGCTTCGACCTACTACAATGTGATAGCCTCTTGCTCTGTGAATTCCTAGATCACTGTATCATTGAGCGGTCCTTCCATGCGTTGTTTTGTACTAATGATAACTTGTTCGAGTTTAGCTCCCTGGATTTCAAGTTCAACGAACATCTGGCATGCCTTTTCTTAGATTGGTTGAAGTTTTTGGGAAACTTCCATCACTTTACTTTTCAGCATATGTACCTATTGTTGGGTTGTGTGTTGTTCTGTGAACCACTTCATTATTTCAACTGGGGTCAATGTCTTTATATGTGGCTATAGCATGTCTGCATGTTGCTTTGCTTCTTGAGGTTGTGCCTCTAATTTCTGCAATTTTGTATTCTCTAAGAGGGTTACATAAGTCTGAGTTCTTATAGCTCTCAACTGCTTGCATTCCAGGGAAAAGGTTTTTAATCGACCAACTGTTCTTCGAGCAATGTCCTCTCTTAGATATCTTATTTCTTGGGGGGTCTCAAGCACTGTACGGAGCTCCAGATCTGTGATGCACTATTGGAGTTGTTGGATTACTTATTCCAATTGGGTCACCTGCTATGGGAGATGGTCTTCCATCTTCACTTATATGATCATCATAGAGTGAAGTGATTTGTGAACCCTTTCCCATATTTCAAGTTTCTCTACTAGAAACTGTGCCTTTTCCTCATCCCACTTCACTTTCAGGGCAATATTTTCTCGTTCTGCCTCACTTTGTTGTTCTAGAAGTTCTTTTTGTTCTTACATTAAATCCTGGGTGGCTTGTGATGTGTCTTCTTGAGATTTTCGAAGGCAATCTTTGACTTGATCAACGATCTAGCGTAGATGAGTGGGCTCATCGCCTGTTCCTAATGTTTTTCTTATCAAGTGTGTTGTAGAAACTGCTCGACTAGACTAGACTTCTTGATGTACTTCTTGGATTTCTCCCTTGATTCAGTTGAATATCACCTCCTTATTTTCTTCTTGATTTTCTACAAGCTCTAGTGAAACATCATTCAATGTAGCAACTAAGAATTCAAAGTCATCTGGGGTAAGGGTATTTTTAAGTGTGGTCTGGGTGGCCTTAGATTTCTTTCGGGAGGAATTTTTTGGTAGTGTAATCTTTATTTTCATGGAGGGATCCTCCTCCTCTCTAGGTGGAGTAACCTCGCCTTTATTTTTCTCAACTTCTATGCTGCCTAGATCGTCACCATCGTCTCCTTGTGCAGGTGATATCGAAGTAGTCTTCATGGAAGTGCTAGGGATATCTTCAACTTTGTCATCCTTCTTAGTCTTTATTGGACTAGATGTATCTAGCATAGCTTCAGGGCTTTCCTTGTCGGACATATTTGTGAGGTCCACTGCAACATGGAGGTTTATCGACCATTCCTTGGTAATATCCTCCAAGTCATCTTATGCCATCTTGTAGTAGGATTGGAGTTGTTGTTTATGCTCATCACCACACGTTGTAATATAGGTGAAGTGGAGGTCCACACTGAATTTCATCAAAGGTCTAAACCTATGAAGTACATTTGTTGTGATTCGTAGTGTAGACTAAATTGCATTCTTCAGTTGGTTGAAATAGGTGTGGAAGACAACATTGGAATTCCACTACTTGTTCATGTCGTTGGAGTACCACAACATAAAAAACTTCGTAGCTAGTGGTTCGAAAGGTTCAATCTCCAAAAAAGTGGCTCCCTCTGGCAGTGCCCAAGCGATGAAAGTGATGAGTATGAGCAACCAACTAAAGTGGAACTCATACCCTTGGTATTGTGCTCCTCTGCAATCTAGCTCTAACTGGTTTACAGGATAATGTGCCCAATTCATCTGTAGGCCCTCGACGCACTTCCCTGCAAGGTCAACTATGAAGCCAATCACCTGTGTTGGTCTATTCTTATGAACTAACTTGTTTGTGATCAACTGAAAAGCAAGGCACACTGCGCCACTCTGGATAGAAGCTACCTTGTAGCCTCATGTACCCCTCTCTACATCACCATAAGTTTCTTTAATCTGATGTTCTAGTGCTCAATCTGAGGTATTTCCTAGGTAAAACTCATGTGGGTCAGGGCCTTGCATGCTAAGCTCTGTGATATGATTGATCAGATTTGGATCCACAATGATGCGGCGGTCCAACCATAATTATCCACTACGATTGAAAGACAACAACAACTTGACACATGCGTTGACTTCCTGTCTGTCAAAGTGAGGGATCTTCATTACGTTGAGCAGTGTGGACTCCATGAGGTTCTAGGTCCAGGACTGCAGGACAATAATAGGATTTCTACCTTTGGTCTTAGTTAAGTACTTGTGTGGAGCTAACATGTTGTAGGTTTTGCGATTTCGAAGGTTAAAATCATTAAATTTTAGTTCTACGAGCTTATCCTGGTTAGCACATACTGCACATACCCCTTTCAGAAGATACATGGTGATCAAGGTGTACTCAAATTCTCTGGGTACACTGTTGTGGTTAATCTTGCCACTCAAAGGTGGTAAGTAAACCAACAAAATGTGTGGGATCAACTTGGTGTTTGCAATATCATCTATGTGCTTTGTTCTTGTCTCAGTCATGGTTCTGGAAGGTCCTACTCTATGAGCAATGGAGGGAGAATCTTGGACTCCTCCTTTTGATGATGCTTGCACACCTGCAAACATCCTTCTTTCTGACATGACTCTCTCAACCATTAAGTCAATCAAAACTTCTTCAACTACTTTCTCAACAACATCGATCTTGTCCAACATACAATCTTAGGTCCACTAGCTCAATGTGAAAATGAATTCAGAGACTACGATGAACAGTATGGGAACAATGCAATGATTGCAAGGTGAATTAATCTCAATTTCAGGCTCAAATTCTCATTTAGCAAAAGTATTTTTGATGTATGGTGCAACGAACTAAGTAGGGAAACTTAGCAACGGTAGGCTTGCAATGGATAAGAGGTTGCATTAACTGATGTTCTATCCATATGGCATGGTCTAATGGTCTAATTCTGATTCATAAAGTTATTTTGACCCATTTGGAGAGGAAGTAAAATGGTTATATTGGCTTCTAATGACTATATTTCTATGCCATGGTGAAGTGCCATAGGTCGTTGTTCTGATATCCCGGTGAAGTTTGATTCCTGTGATTTTTCCTTCTACAAAGTTTCCCTATTCTTACTTAGATTCCTAGCCTTTTTCCCAGTAAGCTTCGTCTCGATCATCCTTTTCCCATTCTGATTCTTATCTTCTCATGACACTGTCACTTTGCGCTACTTAGGTTCTTTCTTCATATGAAAAGGTAATACTCCTTCATCATATGGATTAGGTATTTTGGTCTTCCGTGGTTCCTCTAATTCTATTATAACTTCGATACCCAATTCCCTGGTGTTCAATGGCTTAGGTCTATCCTCTTGTTCTTTCATCAGGTAGGAGATCCTTCTAGACATAAATTCCATGAGTTCTTGCTTCTTCTATTCTAGAGTGTCCTTATCTTCTGTTCTCCGGATCTGGTCTTTTTCAATCCAGATCCTACCTAACAAAGATGGAAATGGGGCATGGTCCTCAATAAATTTAATAACTTTGAATTATTCCTCTGTCAAGGTTCCATGGGTACTCATAGCTATCTAGATAATTCTGCCACATAGGGTTACCATTTTTCCTTTAAAAAAACTGATGGTTCCTAGTGAAGGGACCTGAGCATGCCTTCCTAGGGTTTCCCAAGTGCTTTATGTCATAATTTTCATTGGTGTTCCCTCATCTAGAGAACAGTCAATGTCAAAGTCTCATATTCTTACTTTTATTTTCTCCTTTTATTTGAAGATATCTAACAAACTGACATCCTGATGGTCATCTAGGGTTTCTTTTATTTTCAGTAACATGATCTCTGATTTTTTCTGGGGTTCTTCTATAATTTTAGTCTCTTGATCTCCTTCAAAGTTTGCTTGTTCCATATTCATATTTTCAAGTCTAGCAATCATTCTAGGGAAATCCAATACTTCATGGTCCATATCTCTACAACGGAGGCAACTAGGGTTTCTCCCATGGAATTCCTTAGCAAGATGTCCTAGTCTTCTACAATTGTAGAAAAGAATTAATCCTCTCTTTCTCTTCAATTATCCCCAACTCTTCCTGTACTGCATGCTAGGATCATAAGGGCTATCCTACAAAAGTTTCTTTCTAGGGTCTTGCATCCATTGGTTAGTCCAAAAAATATTTCTATGCATAGGTATAACATATTTTTCACTATTTATGCTCATATCAAACTTTCTTTTATCTAACAATGCTCTAGTTTTTAAGCTGAGACAATCAAGCATACCTAAATCCATACGTTAGAAGTAAACATTTTCACTTATTTGATTCCACGAGGCACAAAGATTTCGGATCTAAAACTTGAACTTATTCTTACCTTTACTAGAGGCTAGAGCTTAGATCTTTCCTCTTTTCTGTAGCAATTTCTTTCTTAGGGCACAAAGTGTTCAGATCTGACTTCTTTTCTTCAGTATCAACCTCTTTTCTTGCATATCTGACCTCTTTCCTTCAGATATGACCTTTCTTTCTTGACACAAATCTTTGCAGGTCAAGTAGAGTGTTGCGCACTAGGGAAACAATTATATGCACAAATCTTATTTCACACAAATATTTTTCTTCTTTAGTTCCCAGCAATCACAGTTTTAGGTCCTAGCAATGGAATCATTTGTTGGCACATGGGTAGAACCAGGGTTCAATGCTCAAGAGGGCACCAAAAAAACCCTAACTACTGGACCTTTCAGCAACACCTGTGAAGCAGATGAAGTATCACCTAAGGTAGAGGCAGGGGTGGTTGCAGAACTCAGTTGTCTACAACCTTAGTTGGGACACAGATCTGTGATTATAGCACTTGGAAATTATCTAGCATGGTTTATCCATCAATATTCAACCCTTACAATAGTTCCTAGATAGCACAGAGATGCACAATATATACTTATATTCAAGAAGACTTAACACTTAGATATAGAAAGATATATTGGATTCACCAGAGTAGACAATAAGCATCGTATATATCAGATCTAACATTCATTCCTATCTCAGAAGCACAAAGCATAACTAAATCTATTTAATCACATCAAGCACTTAACCAAGAAGGAGATAAATACATTAGGTCGAATCATAGAGCACAATATAGAAATTTATCATGGTTTACCCCCACCCTGGGGATACTTCCACAAAGTCTTCTTCTTTATATTATCTTGGTCAAGCGGTTACAACACAGAGCTTCAATGACTCTTACTTCGCACAGGACAGAAGATCTGTGCAACTCACTAGATCCTTCTTTCTTGCACTTCAACACAAAACTACAACAACTTGCATTGAGATTTTCAATCTCCTTACAATCATGCACAAATAACTTGCAATATACATCCGATCACATAGGTCCAGTTACTAGCACTAAGCCTTTAGCTATAAATCACATAGATGTACTACCATTTAATACTTACATTGCCTAAGTATCTATTTATAGATTACAAAATGGGCCTAAATGTGGGTGAACCCATGGACCAACATCCCTTTCCCGTTACATTAAACCAAAATCCTAAAGGGTCCCAAAAATAGGTTTTTCTTCCCTAGTTTCCATTTCACATTGCGCTCCATATTTGACTAGTTGTCGCAGTCCCAAAAATAGTCAACTATGATCAAGTATTCTTCAAAACCTGGTCAAGGGCCAACACATGTGAATATATGTCTTGATTTCAAATATGGCAGAAACCACTTTATTACTGGTCAATGAGGTAAAATGTTAACAAGAGCGAGGGAAATCACCATTGATGTCAATGATTCCCAAGGTATTCTAGTACATTCCAACGAAGGTGAATGGATGAGATGAAGTCGAACATCTATGGAATCATCCGACTAGAGGTCAATGATGTAAACCCACTATCGAAAGCGAGCAGGCCTGCCATTGAGGCATGCAAGTATTAAGGTACTAACTGGTTTCTAAGTCTAGTTCCCAGATAATGTGTTGAGCTTGACATGAATAGATTCGTCGAGGGAGGGCCTTAGTGTATCCCCCATCAATGAAACGAAAATGACATAGAGATGTAATTGGTGGATCAAAATAACTTGCACTAAAATGGGTATTGGAACAAGATATTTGTGATGGATGACTCTCGAGTTAGATACTTCCCTTGAACACTAAGGCACAACAACAGAAACATGACATGGACCAAAACATGGTGATGCAGTGGACACTGTGACTTTCATTGGGTGACCCAAAGGAGTAAGAAAACTCAGAGGATTGGTTTAGTGTATAGGTTCAGTGGATTGAAATGTGTGCAAAGACAAAGTGTCGTGTTCAAGGGAGACTGTAAGAGTTACTGGTAGTGTTCTCAAAAACTGCTTGGCTTGCTTCCTTCAATTTTTCCCCCATCTAGATAGATGAGTACCTCTTTTTAATTTAATGAGCTCGAGAAGGGTAACATATGATCGATATAACTCACCTTTGGTAAGTCCCTCTTCCTTTGTTTAACAAAATGGAAGAAGTAAGGGTTTGGTCCCATATGGGCCCTTCAATGTATGATTGTTTAACGAATCCAAAGAAGGTAAACTCAGTGGTTTTTCATATTTAGAGAGTCTGAAAATGAATTAAAGACGATTCTATTGTGGTCCTTTTTCATAATGTTATTCTTGTGAGGCTGAAAAAGAGACAAATTGTCACTCGAAAGATGCCATTTCAAACCTTTTAACGAGTGGGAAAGGAAGCAAGATCACTCGACAATCTTTTCATGTTTAGAGAGTCTGAAAAGAGATTAAAGGAGACTCCAAGGGGTTCCTTTTTCGTGTATCCATGCGAGCCTGAAAAAGAGATAAAAGGTTTCTCAATTACATTCTCATGTTTTTACGAGTGTGAGAAAGAAAAAAGACTAATCTTGCTATTCCCCTAGCTTGAAAAGCTAGTGGCTTAACTTCATAATGATCATCAAAAGGCTAGAGACATGCCCCCCAAGATTCAATTCATTCACTGACTTTGAGGTTGTCACCAATTTGTGTACTAGATGGATGAAAGGGATAAGGGTGGATGAAATGAAGGCTCAAATACAAAATCTAATGAAATACTTGACACGACATCTACAAGATCTAGTGAAAGATTCAACCCGATAGGAGAGGTGGTTGTTTCATTTTTTAACGAGATTGACAAAGGAAAAGAACTATGCTCAAGGCTCTAGGATGAATCCCCAGATTTCTATGTCATTTTTTAACGAGCTTTCTACAGAGAGGAAAACTATGCTCAAGGCCTTTGTTTCATTTTTTAATGAGCTTTCCATAGAGAGAAAAACTATGCTCATAACCTTTATTTCATTTTTTAATGAGCTTGCCAAAGAGAAGAGAAACTATGCTCATGGACTCTTATTGATCAAGGCTTCTAAGAAGATAATGCTCTAGAAGGACACCATGTAAAGGGACAAAACTCAATCATGGCTTCCAAGAGATCTTCATTGGATGGAAGAAGAACACTTTGGAAGGAACACATGTTGAGGGCGGCGACATGGGTAAGAAGATCAGGTTCCTATAGCCCTACTAAAGAAATCACTATGTCAACTACCAGATCTAAGTCATCAAAAGTTGAAGTCATGGGAGACAACGCGACATAATTGACCTATGGTAGGGGTGATACCGACTGCATATAACACCCGGTTAGGGAGGTCATTGGGTTGATGGTCAATTCAGGGCCAACAAACAAAAGTTGATGAATAGTCACCATTCTTCCATCATGCAAAAAAGATATCACATGAAATAGAGTGGACACAATAGCTTTCATGGCATAGAGATAATTGTGCCCAAGGAGTAAATCAAAATCCAAGGGCTCCTGGACTACCATAACATCAATAAAGACAATTTTCCCTCCCAAAGTTACAGGAAACTGAGGAAGGATCCCTAAAGGGTGATTGGTTCTTCTGTTAAAAGAGAATAAAGTCTTAATAACTGACACAAGTTGAGGATAACCCAAATCTTTCCAAGAAATAGAGGACAAAATACTAATGGACGAACCTTCATCTATCAGTGCATGAGGAATGTCCCGACCACAAAATTTTACTGTAATATTGAAAGGCGTGTGAGACAAAAAACGAGGTCCAGTTAGCACACCACAATCAAAAGGGATGGTCTCATTACTTGGAAGTGTTTTCATAGGAGAAGGAGGAATGCCCCCTGACACAGTAGATCCTGTTTCAATGAGAAAAACATGGGAAAAATCGGGTTTACTCTCTAGTGGGAGAGTAGTATGGATCAGTGATGGGATCAAATTGACCACCTTGTCACTCTTCAAAGGAAAAGTGTGATTGACTAATGATGTAACCGGAGAAACCACTGTTGAACTCGTTAGAGGAAGAGTGGGATTGGCCGATGATGTAATCAGATCAACCACTTTTACACTCTTCAGATGAAGGGTGGGACTGAACAAGGAGGGATGGATTAATCTCTTTGGGTTCACTCTGTAGATGAAAAGTGGGGCTGACCAATGATGGAACTGGAGCAACCAATTTGGTACTCGTTAGAGGAGGAGTTGAATTGACTGATGAAGGAACTGGAGAAACCACTTTAGAACTCATCAGAGTAGGAGTGGGATCAATCGATGGTGGAATCAGATCAACAACTTTGACACTCTTCAGATGAAGGGTGGGACTGATCGAGGAAGGAAATAGATTAGACACTTTGGGTTCACTCTGTAGATGAAGAGTGGGGTTGACCGATGATGTAAATGGATCAACTACTTTGGTTAGTGGTTCAATTGAGGATGAAAATATATTGACCACCGGATCAAACATATTGATCGGAGATGGAACCAGATTGACCATTCCATCAACTAATGATGGGTTAGGGGAAAGCCTATGATAACCAGCTAGAAGTTGAATCTTTTCCAAAAGAGAAGAAGCCTCATCCATGTGAGGACAAAGGTGAGAATAATGATCACGTTTCATAACATACAAGGGAATTTGAGAGTTTTCTTCTTCTTACCAACCTTAATGTCAGTAGTTGACGGGGTATCACCAGAATGACCAAAAGGGGCCGATGATTTGGAGGACCACACTTCTAAGACCTTGGGAATACCAAGGAAATCCCTTAGATAGTGGTCACCCTTACAAATAATCCAAGCAAATTTGGGTTTCAGATTCTTCATTTTGATCTTGTTGACCACATCAACACTCCCAGTACTATTAATAGTAGCTGGTTGTTTGGATCCAACATTTGATGTAGTTGGAGGTTTGGTCCCTTTCTGGTTCTTCTTCTTCTCTTTCTGTTTCTTCTTCTTTTTATCAACCTGGATACTCATTTGATAGATTTCACTAGGAGAAGAAGGAGAAATGGAAGGAGACATGACAGACGAAGAAGGTGAAAGGTCAAAATGAGTTTGATGTGTGGGTGGTGTGCTTACATCTAAACCACCTGCATTCGAGATGACCAGAGTGGAAAAAAACCATACCGATAACCCAATTGTGAGACTTGGAAGGCTCAAAGTAGCGATGTAAGGAGGACCAACTTTTATCACTGAAATTTCATTCGCAAATGGTTACAAGAATTCAACATCGTCAAACAGTTATGAGGTCACCCATGGACCCGAATTACCATAAAATAATTTCCAAAAGGTCAAACACTATACAATTAGTGCAAAAATTAAAGGTCACTATGAAGACACAGGGCGTGCGTGCACATGCGAAAAATAGGAATGCAGAAATCATGCACATGCACACGATGCACTACTGTTGTCGCAAAAAGCTGTGCACCTGAGAAATGACGCATTTATGAGAGTGGTCGGCCTCTCACCCACTTCTGGTTCAGCTTCCAAGTTGATTTGACACTCAAATCTAGATTGGATTCAACTGGGTGGCTGGTCAAAGACCTAGAAATTCCCTAATTAGCCTCTTTACACACTACAAACTAGTTGGACAATACCTCAAAGGAATGTTATAAAAAGGCCATGGATACACTTCATTTTTCAAGGAATTCATAGAAATGTTATGTTGCCATTATTCTCTTGAGGAATATTCTATCCTTGCCAAGAGTATACTTGCATCATTGCATTGGGAAATCCATCTCACCCCTTGAGTAGATTAGCAAAGAATTATTTCACCATTTTCATTTTCATTTTCAAAGTTGTAAGAAGAGCTTATTTGTGGGGGTCCAAGAGCCCTCCCTTGGAGGAAGAAGAGAGTCATAGTCCTCTTTCTTCTCGGTTTTTTCTTTCACTAATATCAGCCTTATCATTGGTGACATGGGTCTCATTGTTTCTTTTGTCCTTATGTCCCTATGTTTATCAATTGAGTTGTTGTTTTATTTCTTAGTT
>JZKD02S1619879.1:526096-550464 GCA_000966675.3 Picea glauca
TTCACTCAAGAGAGGGGTGAATAGCTCTATGAAATGCAGCTTATGATGTTTATTGCCAAAGAATGAGTCCTTAGCAATCTTAGCAGCATAACAATACAAATAATTCCTTGAGAAAGTGATGGTTATTCATGGCTTTTTATAGCCCAGCATTGGGTGATAATGTGACCTCTTTGGAGTGTGAAAAGGGGATCTTTAGGGCTCAATTAGGTCTTTGGCCAGCCCACCATGCGGATTGAGCTCGGATTTGGTGTCAAATTGACTTGGGAGTTGATCCATTAGTGGTTGGGAGGTCGACCAATTTCAATAAATGCGTCGTTTAGCAGGTGCGTGGGTTTTTCGCCCAACAACGGTGCATCGTGCGTGCATGCGCGCATTGTACATTGTTGTTACATGCATATGCGCGCGCACCCAGATTATATAAAGCGCCCTTCAATTTTTGGTCACTTGATATAGTTTTTTTCCCTTTTGCAATGTTGTGAATGTGATTCAGTGCCATGAATAGCTTCATCCCTGTTTTGACGATGCGGAGTTCTTGTCACCATGTGCGGATGAAATTTCAGTGATAACAATGAGCACACTAGTTGGTGATGAAATCCAATGTCATGGGAACAAAGTAATAAGGGGCTAAGATAGAGTGGGTGGAAAAGCTACATTGACAACCTGCTTAACAGAATTACACACTGGTTCAAGATGCCACACATAATCATGGGTATACCCTCCAATCATTCCAAGTGATTCTAGACAACGTTGATTCCAGGTACCGTGAATACTTGCCCCTCCATAGTCACCTCGTGTAAAGACCCTAAAGAGATAGGCCACTAAGGTTGCCAACTACAACAATGATTCCTAGGGAAACAATCGATAGTTTGATCCATGTGCAAGGGAGGGGTATCTAGCCTGAAATCAAGTTGAAAGGATTCCACTCATCATTGTGAGTATACCTTCAAGAAACCCCCATAATATGCACAATCTTTACATGAAGACAACAAAGCAGGGTGAGTAACTTTTCTAGTCTCAATGCGACCTCAGGTTTGACCCTTATGTGAGAAGGGCTTCCTGGGACAAATGTAGCAATTGGATTTCACCGCTCCCTAACACAATATGCTATGTTTTTTTGCAGCTTTGGAAAGTTATTTTTCACACCTATTCCAAATCCCTACAACTAATCTAATGTAGGTTTGCTACCAGAAAATGTAAAAATGTTTAATCAATTTTAGTTTAACGCTTGATTTTTAAAGTTGTTGTTACTCAAAATTTATGGTGTTTTGACCAGCTCGAAATTTATGCAAAGAGATGAATATGAAATATTTTCATTTCGATGAAATATATTCTATGATAAGGAGAAAACATTCATCGTTACATATTCACAATGTCCCCCCCCCAAAAAAAAATACAATTCTGCTACTTCAAATGCAAGCTAGTTTCATGACCCAAAAGCAGGAATGCATTCAAAACAATGAGAACTGAAAGAAAACAAGTAGAAACTTGTTCTAACAAGAACTCATTCAAGTATCCCAAAACCAACAAGCATCCAAGGAGTACAATAAAATGCAGAGAAGAATCCAAGAAACGATAGGGAGAAAGATAAACCACTCATAATTGTCTCGACAAAAATGCAGCTAGAAAAGGCAATTTTACATTTTTGAAAGAGGTTTTAAGCACAAATAAAGACAAAAGAGAGTGAAAATCATAACAAATCATCAATAACCAATCCTAACAACTTCAAAAACCAACCATAGACTTTGGGTAAAGAGTACTACAAAACAAGCTGCAAAAACTTAGCAAAAGAAGACAATTTCACTCAAAAAGAGACCAGCGCTCCCTCACAAAGGTGCACAGAGTGATTCCAAAGTCCAAGTTGAGATTCAATCCGAAGATCCTTGATAGGTCCTATAGAAAAAAAAAAGATACAACAATCTTCCTATTCGACTGATATTAGCTCAAATATAGATCTATCTACTAGACACAAGTTTATGTGGAACAAACACAAACTTGAAAGAAACAGGCCAAGCATATATGTATATAAATGAGAACAAATGAAGAGTACTTACAATACTCTAATGAAGTTGAAAAAACTTCTTCCATCTCTCCTTGTCGAACCCCTTTGCTCAAGTAATCTACATTGATTATGCTTCAATGGCATCTCACTTATGGGATCATAAGTTTGGTGTAATTCTCAATCTTCATATATTTTTTCACCATGAAGAGGCCTCCTTATATAGGCTTGGAGAGACCTAACCACTTGAGAGATATTTGGGATAAGTTGAGGATTCCTCTCCTTCAGTTTTGGATCTCCCCTAAGATCATGCCTTGACCTTAGATTTGAATCCAACCACCTTCATATATTGAGGGGATTCTTCCTTGATTTCCTCCAACAAACCAAATTTCTCCCAAAAAAGGCCAATGCTTCCTCAAAAGGGACATAGAGAATTGGAACGATCCCCTAGAAGAGGTTATAGAGTGCCAATGCTCCCTAGAAGTATGTAGGGGAGCGCTCCCTTCCAAATTTTAATTTTGAGTGGATTTTTCATTGGCAAAAGGCTTGTACTCCTTGTCAATTGATTTCTCTTCTTAAAGACTAGTCTTCAGTGTCTTTACGATGTCGTTAGAGAGACGACATAGACAAGATAATTTTTGCGACACTTGTGCCCAATATGCGACACTTGCACCCAATATGCGACACTTGGAATATTTGTAACAACAACACTAGCCATCATTGCAATGAGTGATTTTGATGTGTAACACAAACCATTGTCTCAGATCAGGATAGTCGATTTCTCAACACATTTTGGTCGAGTCTATGGTCACTTGTGGAGACCAAGCTCACCAAATCCATAGCCTTCCACCCAGACAGATGGCCAAACCGATTTCGTAAATCGAATGATTGTGCATATCCTTCTCATGTATAATTCCAAGAACCATCACACATGGGATCAGTTCCATCCATTTTTACAACATAGCTACAACTGAGCCCTACATAGCTCAACCAGCCACAACCCCTTTCAGGTGGGGTTGGAATTCCAACCATTGGGTCCCATAGATGTTGCACTTCCCCTTGCGATCACCTCAACCGACTCATCTCCTACTCCAAACGAAGTTGACAAAGCCACCTGGTTCATTGAGTGGATCCAATACATCCACCAACAGATTCAGGATATCCTACAAAAGTCCAATGACAAGTACAAGCAATGGCCATGATCAACATTGGGTGCCACATAAGTTTTAGGTGGGTGACAAAGTTTGGTTGCACTTGCAGAAAGAACGCCTTACAAGACCCTAACGGAAGATTCACCCACTCTGTTATGGGTCATACACCATCACCAATGTCGTGGGGGATAATTTTTTTGAGATCAACATTCCTTCTTTCCTTGGCTTATACCCAGTGTTCAATGTGGATCTCCTTCACCCTTATTTACCACCATTATTGGACACCTCAGAAGTAGAAGAACAACTGAAACCAACAGAGCTCAACCCTAAATGCATACAACAGGGATACAATGATCACATTGTGGACAAATAGTTTAAGGGCACTCAACAACAAAGGATCCAACTTTATCGAGTCGTCAAAGCATGGTAGCTCCTGCACCAAGGCACGTGGCTCACCCAGAGCTAAATTCAGTAGAAATTTCCTCATTTGATGGGGGAACTTAATGCAATGGAGACCATTTATTCCTAAGGAGGGAAGATTGATCCAAGTGGATATTGGTGGCCACCCACCTTTTCCAACTAGCTCAAAACAGTTTTATAGCAATTTCGGTAATTTACTATTTTTAGCATCTTTTTGGGTCCTAAAACTTCTAGAGCCGTTTTGAGGCCCTAAATGACATTTTTTGGGAAAATGGGGAGAAACATTATAGTAAAATTGATGTTTCCCCCAAACTGAATCTCCTCAATGATACCTTTCCAACAGGATATCATGTGCCTAAAATGAAGATCGTATGCAAAAGTTACGACCTCGAGAAGTTGATGTACTAACTTACCCAAACAGGACCCACATGACTTTTGGCACTTCATCTCCTAGGGTTAGGTTTTTGGTTGTCTAGGGTTTTTTACATTCCTATTTATTGTAAAAATGCCTTTAGATCCTCATTGTAATCATATTCTTGCAAATGAGAGCAGTCATCACATCTCTTCTCAGAGACAAGCCTCCACCATTCCAGCAAGCTTGTTTTCCACTGCATTTTACAGTTTCAACTTATTTCCTTATTGAATAGAAAACCATTTTTACTATATCTCTATTATTTTTTGTTAAGAACCTACTAATAATCTATAGTCATTTCATTCTTCTCATAAATTCTGGATCAGGCTGTGAGGTATTTTCCTTAGTTGGAAATGTGTACTTGTTGTTGTACTGTACTTTTGTTAATATT
Source organism: Picea glauca (assembly GCA_000966675.3). Taxonomy (NCBI): domain Eukaryota; kingdom Viridiplantae; phylum Streptophyta; class Pinopsida; order Pinales; family Pinaceae; genus Picea; species Picea glauca. The sequence goes on from JZKD02S1619879.1 coordinate 530,467, forward strand.
ATGGTAGCTGCGGGAGGTATTTACCTCCACGTGTGAACCTGATGAGAATAGAGAACTTTGGGAAGTAAGAGAAACCCTAATGAGTTGGCTAATAACCCTAGAAGCCTTGTCGGCTCAAGAAGATAATTTATATTAGATTATTAGCCTCCAAGAGAAGAAGTCAACTAGAAATAATAATAATATATTGAATAGACACATATCCAGAAGGAGAAGTCGGCCCCAACAAATCTGGCAGAACCAGTGTAAATATAGGGCACTAGTTCTCATTTGAAAGCATCTTAGAATTGCAGTTCCTAGTTTGGTGTGCACATGTGGAGGAGAGTTGCAGTTGCAGCTACAGTAACAACTAGTTTTTAGTATGAGCTTGGACTATCTCTTGGCTAGGGTTTGGACTATCTGATCAGTTTCTTGTGATGTGCTATCATTGGGGAAAGGTGCACCACCCTTTGTTTGGCTATCTAGCCTAGGGTTTGATTTTGGAGAAATTCTCATTCAAGGTTAAGGTGCTCGGAGGGTGGCTTTGGCCCATGGTTGGGTGACGAGGGTATTGTCAATGGTAAAATGAGAACACCATCTTCTATATTATAATATGTTATGGTCCCAAACCTCCTTCAGTCAGTCTAAATGCTGGAAGGAAACATAGTCACTAGGATATTGAGGTCATTGAGGAACTGCTGCTAGGGTTACTAGCAGAAGTAGCTTCCAAGACACTGTAGTTAGGGTTACTAGTAGGTGCAATTGCAAAAACCCTAAACCTCTTGTTGAGGAACCTTAAGTGAATGTATTGACCTAATATCTAGATATATCAGTGCGCCCTAGCCTAGCGCATCTCCTGGCACTCTCAGAAGGCCAAGACATAAAGTTTGGATTTCTGGTCAAATCTACAGTTTGACCAAGTCAAGAAAGCCATGACTAACTCTATGAAGTCTGAGAACAAGTTAGATGGAGCCTCTAACTTCAGAGCATGGAAGAGAAGGATTGACCTCATCCTTTCCAATAATAAAGTACTGGATATCGCGAAAGGAAAGATCGTGAAGCCAGAGTTTGAAGAAGGAGAAGAGATGGAATTGTAGAACATTGCAGCTATGGAGAAGTTCAAATATATTGACATCAATTCCATGAGTATCATAGTGGATTCCATAAAATATCACTTGATACCCTACATCTCCCATCTTGACCCATCAAAGAAGATGTACGATTCCCTCACAAATCTCTTCTCAGACAGAAACATTGGACAAGTTATGAGTCTGAAGAATGAGCTCCGTGACATGAATACGAATGATGATGACAACATAACATCATACTTTGTAAGGATCTCCTAGCTAAGAGATCAACTACAATATATTGAACATATCACCTCAAAGAAGGAATTGGTGAACATAGTACTCAATGGTCTTCCCAAGACGTGGGATGCATTTTCTGCAAGCATGAACACAAGAAAGGAGTATCCAAAATTTGAAGAAATTTGGACTTGATTTTCTTAAGAAGAATCAAGGATCAATGCAAAAGAGAAACCCCAAAAGAAGTAAGATGATCAAGCCTTCACAACAAGATTCAAGAACTTCAGGGACAAAAGAAAGTTCGATTCAAGAAGGAAGCCAAAACAAAGAAAAGATATTTCAGAAACACAGTGCTTCAACTATCGAAAGTATGGTCACTACAAGAATCAGTGTCCTGAGCTAAAGAAAAGGAAGGAGAAACATGAAGCATCGATTGTCGAAGAAAAAATTACAAAGAATACTAAGAAGGATGGAAAAGACTTCTTCTTCTAAAAAGGTAACAACACTTTTCTTATTCCTTGTACATATCTTGTTTTCATCATCTCTGTACATATATTTCATATCCATAATATGTTCCAAGAAGAACTATACCTATGGAAGAACAAAAAAGATGAAAATGGATATCATTAGATAATACACATGAAAGAATGAAATAAAAATCATGCGGAATCTATTGCAAGATAAGCCAAATCAATCATGAAGATACTTAGAAGAAGCAAAGACAAAAATAAGTAAGTAATCGAGAGGAAATTGGAAAAAGACTTATGACGTTTTGTAGAATACAACAAGACGAAAGCATGGAATTTGTTGGACAAGAGAGCCAATTATATATTACAGAAGAAAATAAGGATGCAGATGGAAGCATGGACTCTGCTAGACGGAGGGAGCCAATTATATGCACTCTTACATGAAGAAAGGGTTAGGAGGAAGCTAATCCTATGATCCATTGAAGATGATGAAATATATATCCATAGTAGCAGCCATGAAAAGACAGTACGTGTTCAGTTCAAATGCATAAGAAGACTTCTTCGAAGAGAAGCCTTAAAGTATTTCTGGTTTTCCATCCAAATCTGTGATCCTATGATGTAAGGAAGAAGTGGAATCTCTAGGGCATGGAATATATAAGAAACTCCATGGACACAAGAGCTAAAGAAAAACATGAAGAAGAACATGAGGATTCCAAGAAAGTAAGAGAAACTAGAACAACCAGTCATTGTATCAAGAATCACAAGATTACTAGCCTGATATGAACTCACTAAAAGAAATCAAGTAGAAGAACTGAAAGTCGTGATGAAGAACAGTGTATGGAAGACTTATGAATGAAAGAATTGCGAGATATAGAACCATAGGTTCTCTCAGATGGAGGGATAATACTATGATGATTACTTGTTCCAGTAAACTAGACTTATTTCTACATAAGTCATTATATCATCCGCAACATCCATGAGTTGGAGTTCTACATCAAATGAATGCAAAGAATGTTCTCCAGAGAAATTGAATAAAGAGCGTATGAAGAACAATCTCAAGACTTTGAGGCATACTAGAAAGAGACTCATGTATGAAGATAAGAAGAAGATAACTTGGTGAAGAACCTCCAGTGCACAGCAGAAGCGTGGTGAAGATTTCCTATAAACATCAAGATGACTACTCAGTAGATCAGATCTCATGACGACAGAAGAAGTGCCACATAGATATGTTCCAGATTTCCAACTATGATATACTCTATTGTTAAAATCTACATGAAGCCTTCACACTACTCCAGACTAAAGTACATTTGAAATCAAGCATTACATTATCCATGATGAAGTCCAGAAAGGAGAAAATGATTCTCCAATACATATCTCCACAGATGAGCAGATAAGCAAAATTTTTGGTAAAGCTTCTATTCAAGATAAAAGAGTTTGCATACTCAATCTAGAGCTCGTGGAAACAACTTCCTTCCTATTGAAAAAGGAAGAAAAGACTCTCCAAGTTAGGAGGGAGCATTGAAAACATTATTGAAGATATTCATCTTTACATTTGAAAAATAGTCCATCTTGGACAGATGCTTTCCTGTTCAGAAAGTGGATTGAGATTTCCGACTAAAAGTCATTTTCCATTGTGGTTAACATGTAAATTAGTCTATTTTCTGATGTATCATAGACAATGACTTCCCATTGTGGTTAACATGGGGAGTGGTCTAGGGCAGTCTCTCTTCTTGAGGGTTACTCAAGAAGACTGGCCCGCCTCGCCAGACAATGATTTCTCATTGTGGTTAACATGAGGAATGGTTCATCTTGGAGGTTGATGCAAGAAATTATTTTCCTCTTGTGGTTAATGGAGGAAATGGTCTAAAAAATCATTCCTTAGGGATTATACATTCTCTCCAGGGTGCACTTTGATTAGTGTAGGAGGAATGGCCTAGGGTGGGGAATGGTCCAGGCTCAGAAATTAGGGACATACATTCCTTAGGGTTATGCATTCTCTCCAGGGCACACTTTGATTAGTGTAGGAGGAATGGCCCAGGGTGGGGAATGGTCCAGGACAGTCATTCGTTAGGGTTTACACATTCTCTCCAGGGTGCACTTTGATTAGTGTAGGAGGAATGACCCATGGTGGGGAATGGTATGTTGACAGGAGAAATTGACTGTTCGTCAACTGGAGGAGTGACTCCGGTCTAGGGTTGTCTACTTAACCCAATACTTTTGGATTAATCCACTCCAATGGGTTTAGCGGCTCTGTTGGCCGATCTAAGTCCTAAGAAAGTGAAAAACAAAACTAAAGAAGATAGAATAACTTAATGAAAAACACTCGCTGAAAACTATATACAAATCTAATATATGCTTACAGTTTGCTAACTAATATTTATAAAATAGCTCTACTTATTATATGTACAATGTGTCTAAATGATTATCTCTCTAATATATGTATAACATTTACAAAATGCAAATTTCAATCTAAATCTGCAGAAATCAAATATTAATTGATTTGTTCAGTCTTTTTGATTTATTTTTTATAATGTTTGTATACCTGAAATGAAATAGCCAACTGTCTTATTGAAAAACAAAGATAACAAACAGTAAAATGTTCTTAGATTACAAGAAATTCCTATATTAATTAAACTAATAAAATAAAACAAGCAAACTAACCTGTAATCGCATCTCATATTCATCCCGTGTATAGTATCCAATTTCGTTGTTTGATGAGGAAAACCCGCAACAGATCTTACAAATGCTTCTCGTAAACATGAAGAAGTAATGATTGAATGCAAATGAAAGAACATATAAGAGATGTAGTAACAACAATTTTATAATTTCACAAATGGTCACATTGAGATAAATCCTACTGTGAAAATTTGTGTATAAATGTTCAATGAATAAAGAAGATGAATCTTCTGATCTCAAATTTGAACAGAGCAATTTCTGCATGTAATATATGGGACATAAAACATGGATATCATTTAAATTTCATCACACCAATCTGCAATAAACCATGATATCTAAAGTAGTCACAATCTAATTGCAAATCGAAATGATTATAACTTGAATAAAAACATGATATATAGAAGCTAAAGCTGTGCAAATATCCTCTTCTATTCAAGTATGTCAATCATAAATCCATAGTTTTTTTCCTCCAGGAAGACATGATCTTTGTTTACAAAACAACACATTTATATAGGTTACAAGAACAAAGCATTTCCTGTTGATAACATCTAATTTGTTACAAAAAATGTGGGGGATGCAACCTCCCAGATTCTACTTGATACCAAAAACTAACAACCTATTCTATAAAAACATAAAGATAGTATGATGAGAGATGCCAACAGTGCTTCAAATCTCCTTAGAAATCATAGTTTCTTGAAAACACATAAAAATAAAATATTACAGATGTATTTTGAGTTATCAAAACAAGTAATTCGAATTTCTCTAACTAGCTACAAAATCCCACAATTTTGTAGCTAGTTATAATTATAACTAGAATCATATTTTATTGAATCAATAAAAAAAACTAAAGGTAATCTATGCAAATGAATCATGTATCCTAATTTGAAAAATACAAAATCATCATAAAATTATTTAAAAAAAATCATACCTCAAATTAAGGGATTCGACTTAATCAAGCAATCTTTGAATTTACTATTGCAGTCGTTGCTTCCACATTCTTAAAAACAACAGACCCTGAGGTTTTCTAGAGTTTGTCTTTGGTTTGAGCTATATATTGAAGTCTGCTATTATCCTTTGTTAGCAAATTCACCTGGTCTTCCAAGGATTTAAGCTGAGACTAAAGTAAAGGCACGTCTTTGTAATACCTATTGATCCATGATCAACATTCATTACATTGCGGCTGAATAGACTGTGTATTAGCAGTGATAGTATTAACATGTGGGGAATTTTCCATTTGACCTGTAGGTTCATTACTGAGTTTGATTCAAGGGAAATCGATATTGTCCTTTAGACATGGTGGAAGGTTTGTAACATAATCATAGGGTTTATCCAAGCAAAGTCCATATGAATATGGATACTCTTCGACCAGGAATCTTTCAATTTATGAATCGGAATCCTCGCTTAACACAATTGCATTTTGGTCAGTACAGAACTTGGGTTTATTTCAGGCACATCATGAAACCCAATGAGCGACCCTTTTACTCTTATAATTCATATCAATGTTGCCTTTACACTTTTTCCTTGTGGATTTTTTAACAGTCTTAATACCACCCTTATGATACGAATTTGGTAGAGTGTCGGGTTGGGTAGTGTCAGGATAGGTCGAGGGTTCCAAATTAGAAATAGGATCACAGGGAAAGAGTGAAGGAGGAGAGATGGTAGGCTTCACAAGGGTTTCTGTGATGATAGGTTTGTCAACCTGTCCCAACTCACTGCTACTAAAACCATTTCGTAACAGAAAAGCATCCCAACAATCATTGTTTAATTTCAACTGATGTATAATGATAATATTGATTAAACAATGGTGGAACAAACTAGAATCAGACTTCTTCCTTTTAAACCGCTTTGCCATTTTGTATAGACTTCAAAGGAGAAAATAGGGCATGTTCAAGGGGAAATCGATAAAACTCATGAGAAACTACAAGTGATACAAGAAAACCAACCCATATCTCCCCTCACAGGTAATGAACTATTTCACAATAGCTAACAGATCATGCCATCTAGGTTTTAAAGCTGAGACAGGCATACCTCGGTCGCAGCTGGTAATTCTTCTTGATGTGAACAATAATGACCAGGGAACCTCTTCAACCTTTGAGTTTTTGAACCATTTTGTCCCACAACTGATGGACCGGTGGCTTGGCTTATAAAATCTTCATTTAACTCAAGATGGGCGTCTCCTATTTTTTCTCTGAAACCGTCAAATGTCAACGCAAATTCTTGAGCAACTCTTAGGTTAAAACCCCTAAACCTTTCAACAAACACATGCCATTCGTTCCTTTCTAAGTCATATCTAGCATTGTCAAATGATAACAATGTCTGGATGCCGTTGGGATAAATCCTCACCACAGGAGCCATGGCTATCAATAGGGAATCAACACGGGATTCAGAGGTAGGGTTTGATAGAATAAACACAGAGCCATCGCCCTGAGTTTCCTCAATGCAATGCAAAGACAACTCGAAATGGTAGGCAGGAGTGTTATTTACCATGGGTGAAAGAGAGGTCGTGTAGATCAAGGCCATACAAAACTATAATACCATGCTGTACTTGGAATGACACCTTGGCACAGTGGTACGCACAATGATCATAACAGTTGAAAACAATAGTATGCATATCCATGACTCACCCACCAAGATTAATGTATCAAATAAACAATTGAACCATTAAAATTTTTATAAATAAAAACCCCATTGACATTAGTCGAATGCTAAATGAGTGGAAGTCTTATACATCATGTAGCCAAGGTGTGTTTAAGATGAAGGGATTATAACCAGGAAAACAACCATGTTCAATATGACAATTCAGCAATAGACCATATGAACATTAACCCTTTAATAAAAAAGAATGAAATCAAGTATCAATTCCAGCTGTGAGTTTTCATGCTTACAGTCATGAAAACAAAAATCGAAAAGCAGGTATGTAGGAAAAAGACCAGTGACAAGTGTCATTTAATGAGAAAGGTTATGGCGAGTAACAAGAATTTAAAGACCCTGTGTAGGCAACTTCTAAAAATAGAGATTATATTATTGTTGCCAACAATGGAGACACACTAGTAGAAGAAGTTATCTCTTCCAAACGAACGAGTCCATATTAGGATAGTCATAAAAAACTTGAAATCAAATACAACTAAGAAACTGTTTGAACATCATTATCAATTATAAAACATTCCAATTTCAGATTACTGTTATTTTAAAAGACAAAAACTAATGACGATCTTGACAAAAGAGAGTCACGATATTAAAGTTAAAATCTTCAATACTATTGACAGGGCCGTTGATGCCTGCGGGTGTCCATAGCCTCGACAGGGATGCCGTTTAACCCACCACGATATATGTATCCTGCCAAGAAGTTCCAGATCAGAACGAAGGACATTTGAGGTCACAAGAATCCATGTCTGAGAATTTTCATATACCTGACATTGCTTCGCTGCCAGCAAACCTATTCAGTACCCTGGTGAAGTTATCTTGGTGTCATGCATGTATTTACCCATTGCCAACAAACTTGTTCAGTATCTTGATGGGTTTACAAGAACTTCCCACAGCTCTCTGAAGGTTTATTTAGTTTTTAAGATATTTAATAGAGCGGGATGACGTTGAAAATCCTGGTTTTTGGACACCTCTTAGTAAATGACAGACCTTGAAGAAACTTTTTAGCTTTCCTTCATTAGGATCTAGAAATATTCTATTAATAAAACCAACTTTCAAGACTAGAGAGACATCTTTGAGTTGTTCTCTTAAGGAATGGGGACAGCATAAGAAGAATTTTTATGGATGATCGTGAGTAACTTCAGTTATAGATTGAAATCAAGAAACACTTTTCAAACAACAGATCTGCAAACTTTAGAAAAATATCATAATTGATGCTTAAACAACCTTCATTAGTCATTTTAGAGAGGAAATTTTTCTGTTCTCTTTGTATGAACTAGTTCATGGTGCAGGCATGTACATCTCAAAAAAGAAAACTGATAAGCATAAGGGAAAAATAAAAACAAACTAGCAAAAAAAAACAAAAAGCAAGAAAAACAAAAATATTTACACAGTGTACATGGGAGTGTCATCAGGCGAAGTACCTTTTTAGAGCTTGGACATTCATCAGATAGGTGTCTAGATGTCCCTCTAAATTCTATAATCTGAAGGAGCTAGGACCAATTTTTCAGCAATTAAGAATGGTCCTAGCCACAAATTCTGAAACTTTGTATGCTTTACTTTTCCCTCATGCAGATTGTCCCATTTTAGGACAAGGTCACCTACCTCAAAATTTATGTCAGAGGTAGAATTGGAATCAAACCAAATTTTAACAATGAGTTGATCTTGATCCAATTTCCATTTTGCTTGAGCCCTCACTTCTTCTAATTTTAACAAAGCGTTAATTCGATTCTCCAAAGGGGGACAGTCCTCTTCTTGTATTTTCTGTGATAGTTGTAGAGAGGGAAGGAGAACATGTGGTGGCAGAATCACCTCTCTGCCATAAATGAGAAAGAAAGGTGAGTTACCCACAACATTTTTAGGAGCTACTCTATCAGCCCAGATTGCGTTTAACGGTGCATTATGCCAATTTTTATGGTCTTCAGAGATCATTCTCTTGATAATTTTGATTAGATTTTTATTAGTCAATTCTGCCAATCCATTGCCTTGGGGGTAATAGCTGGCATAATACTTTAATTTAATTCCCTTTTCTAGAGAGAAATCACTCATCTCAAGAGATAAAAAATAAGAAGCATTATCAAATACTAGGCAGTCAAGGATACTAAAACGAGTAATAATATTCGAATTCAAAAAAGATATTACCTGGCTGGTATTTACAACTTTTAATGGGGCAGCCTCGGACCACCTAGTGAAGTAATCTATAGCTGTTACGATATAATTATGTTGTTGTGAGGATGGAAGATTGATTGGTCCTATAATATCTAGACCCCACTACTGAAAAGGGGAGTCTACTGAAACCGGTTGCAGAGGGAAGGTTGGTTTCTGTATCCTTCTAGATGCTTTTTGACAAATTACACACTTTCAACACAAAGTATGAGCATCCTTAAAAAGTGTAGGCTAGTAGTAACCTACTCTTAATACTTTATGGGCAGTGGTATCTCCACCAAAATTCCCTCCAGCTTCTCCTGTGTGTAATTCCAATAAGACCTTTTCTACTTCATCTTTCTCCAGACAGCGCATTAGTACTCCATCAAAATTTTGACTAGCAGAATACCATTAATCAGCTGAAAGGAAGTAGATTTTAATATTAGCGCTCTTATTTTTGTGAGATTCAAGTGACAGGGAGCTGACCCATGTTCAAGACAAAATTTTATATCATCATACCAAGGACTAACAGGGTTTTGTGCACAACAGATTAGATTTTGACAGTGTTGTCCTGGATTTGACATATCATTTTCCTCTTGTTGTCCAGCAGTTGAATCAATGACTAGCTTGCATAACCCTTGGTCTCTTACTATTTTTGCTGGGGTGATTTCTATGTCATACTCTTGCAAGTATGTGACCCAGTTTTCCCTTTTTTCGCCTAGTTCTTTTTGTACTAATAGATTTCTAACAGCTGGGTAAGGGACAATAACTTTTGTCCTAGATTTCAAAAGATAAGATCGGAAGTGTTTTACTACTTTGAAAATAGCATAGGCTTGCTGATCTACTACTGGGTAATTAATTTCTGCCCCTTTGAAGGCTGATCTCATAAAGGCAATTGGGACTTCATTGTTTTCAGCATTCTTTTGAGTTAGGACAGCGATGTGAGAACGGTCAGAAGCGAACGTGTAGAGGGTGAAGACTTGTGAAAAATCGAGGCTCATTAGAGAAGGAGCATCTATTATGGCCTTTTTTATTGAATTAAAAGCCTGGTTTTCTAAAGGTTCCCAATGGTATTGTATGTCCTTTTTTATTAGGTTTTGTAATGGTCTCACCATTTCTGAAAAGTTGGGGATGAATCTCCTAACAAAGTTTATCTAGAATAAGAAAGATTGCATAGACTTTTTCGATGAGGGAGGAGGGAGTTTCAAGATGAATTGAGTTCTTTCAGGGTCGATAATCATCCCTTCACTTCATACAATAAATCCTAAGAGTTTACCTTGTTCTACTGCGAAGATAGATTTTTTAGGATTCAAGGAAATGTCGTACTTATGACATCATTGTAGAACGGATCTTAAATGATCTTTTTTGTTTTTCGAGAAGATAGTAACGTCATCTAGGTACACTACAATAGATTGATTGATTATGCCTCAGAAAGCGATGTCCATCGCTCTCTGGAAAGTGGCACCGACATTTATGAGTCCAAAGGGCATCTTCCTATAAGCGTAGGTGCCCCATGGAGTGCGGAAGGTGGTTTTAAGTTGGTCTGGAGGGGACATCGGGACTTGGTTATACCCGGAAAAACCATCCAATAAGAATAATCTTTCAGAACCAGATACCTATTGAAGGATCTATTCCATGGGTGGGACAGGGTAATTGTCTTTATCAGACGCTCGATTAAGATTTCGGAAATCGACACATAGTCAGATTTCACCACTCTTCTTCTGGACAGGGACAAGATTAGAGACCCATTGTGTGTGCCTAACTAGGAATATTATCTTAGTGTTCAGGAGTTTACTTAATTCCTTCTTGACAGTTGGTTCGAGTTTTGGGTCCATTTTCCTTAACTTTTGTTGAAAAGGTTCGGTTTGGGGTTTCATAGGAATAACGTGTTGTATGATGTTAGGATCAAAGGTTTTTAGGTCATCGTACATCCAAGCAAAAACATATTTGAATTCCTTAAACAATTTAATAAACGCTTATTTTTCTTGTTCAGAACACCCCACCCCTAAATTAATGTACTATGGATTGTCTTTAGTTCCCAAGTTTACTTTTTCATGCGTCAAAGAGGAACTATTCGTTTTACAGTTCACTGATTTTTTGAACTTGTCGTGAAGATCATAAAAATTTTCTAATCTAACTACAAATTTTGGGATAGAATTTACCATGTTTGATGAAGATTCTGGAGATCTTGGATCTGGTATTACTGTAAAGTCACGAAGATTTTTGACATGAGTACCTTCATAGATCACCATTCCCTGGAAAGTTTCTTCCATATGTAGGAAACTTATAATATGTTGATCATCATTGAAGACTCTCCAATTCGTGATGTTGTCTGGGGCAGATGGTCTGAACAACAGTTCGACAGAGAATGCATTTGGAGATAAGCCTTCTGCAGGGAAAAGTTTCGAAGCTACGTTAGCTAACAAATCAGCTTCTGAATTATTCAATCTAGGAATAGAATTTATGTTAAATGCAACAAACGTATTCATCAAATTCCATACCTCAGATTGGTAGCTTTTAAGGTGTGGGGATAAACAATGGATATAATTTTTTACCTGTCTAACCATGATTTCCAAGTCACCAAAGACAGTCAAATTTTGAATGTTCATATCTAATGCTTTTTTGAGGCCTTACAATAATGCCTCATATTTTGTTGTGTTTTTTGTACATTCGAACTCTAACCTGCATGCAATCAGGGTCTTGTTACCTGCTGGATCAATAATCACGCAGCCTGCACCAGCTCCTTCCTTGGATTTTGACCCATCAAAGTAAAGAGACCATATTTGATTGTTGTCAGTTGCATGTGACCACTAGGCAGAAGCTGTTGGTTGCGTATATGTCAAAATTTTAGACTGTTGTTCCAGGTTAGTGATAGTGGAAATTTCGGCCATGAAATTGCCGAAAAAGGTATCCATCCCCTGTTTTTTGGGTGAATCGGCAGAAGGTGTGAATGGTTCATTGGGATCGTTTAAATCTGTCATTGTGAACTTTAGGTAATGTTCATGATTTACCTTGATCCTATTGGGCTTTCCATTCTTGGGTAACTACAGGTGAGACCAATCCATGGAAAAATAGTCATGTAGTTGTTCTGACCAGGCTCTTCTTAAAAACAAACCATAAACTTCTGGGATATCTACAACATTAATATCAATCACTTGATGAAATTTAGGGTTAGACGACAATCTTATAAGCACATTTCTCAATTCACCTATAGCTTTAACACTGGTTCGATCAAGCTGGATGATCTTCAAGGTGGATGGTTGAACTTTGGCATTAATCTTTTGACAAACAAACCAAGGAATTGCGTTAGATGACGCTCCTGAATCTATCATGCATTTATGCACATTCCTATTGAAAATTTCAAAAGTTAACAAAAATGGAGGGACATTTCTGCGAGTAGTAATAGTGGAATCTTGTTGCTTTTTACTTGCGGTCTCTAAAAATGATTTATCTACATTTGTTACATTATTTATAGGAAGGTCTCTTTTCTCGTGAGAATCAGAAGTAGCTTTGGCAGAGGCCTTTTGAGGAACTTTGGGGTTGTTCTAAACACCTTTTTTACTGCTTGGATTACCATTTTTGTTGTTCTCTGCAATATTTTGTATTATTTTTTGCAGAAGAAAAGGGAATTTTAATAATTCATAAACATAAATATTTTCCCTAATCTTTTTTAGATCTTCAACGAAATCATAATCTAGGCTTGGGTTTACTAAAAAAATTTTAGTCTCAGTTGACTTAGACTATTTTGGAGACAAAGTCATAGCGATTTCAGAAGAAGGCTTGTTTGTTGTCTTACTCCTAGTATTGTAAGGATGCACTGCTTCGAAATTAGCTTGAAAAATACTCCAAAAATTTTCCAAAAATGTTCGGAGAGGATTCATCTTCTTCTACTATCTTTTGTTTAGCTACTTCCTCAAGGATCTCAGGATGCATCAAGTTATCCTGTGCTTCTAGAATCATTTGAATAGCGAATTGCAGGCTTTCTAGATTTAGGCCTTCAGTATTTGAATTAGGTCAGTTGGTGGAAAAAGGCTTCCTAAAATGGGGTTTGTAAGGCCCTTTGCTCAAAGAAGCTTCTTCAACCTTCCTTTTCAAATCTATAACTTGGTTGGACAGTTTTTGAATGACTTTCTATAAGTTTTCCAAATCTGAGATTTCAGGTTGGGCTTTGTTTTGGGAAGGCCTAGGGAGGATTTCGATTTTCTTTTTGGAAGATGAACTAGTCTCTATTTCATTGCTAGTAGTGTCTTTTAAGCTAAGGATGTCTTTCTCGATCTGACTAGCCTCTTCGAAGGCTTCTAACAATGTGGCTTTCTTCGATCTCCTTACCCAAATGGCTATGCTTTGATGTAAGGATTTCGTATAATATGCTATAATAAGATTCTCGGTAGGCATCGAATCCGTAGGGATTTGGTTCTTTAGCGTCAAGAACCTTTGATTAAATTCTTTGATCTTCTCTTTGGGGTTCATTCTTAAACTAGAAATCTCCATGAATAGAACTTCAGGAGACTTGATGTCTCCAAACTTCTTAAGAAAATAGGATTCAAACTTCTCCCATGACACGATGGTGTGGGGCTGTTGGGAAAAGTACCAGGTAGAGACATTGCCCTCAAAGGTGTAGGGAAACAATCTACAAACTACATCTTCATTCTCGACACTACGGAGTCTAATGGATAACATAAACTTTTTGATGTGATCTTCGGCGATCTGTTTCGATTCTGGGTCAAATTTAGGGATCCATTTCTCTGGGTGTTTGGGTAAGGGATGCTGAGGCCCAGGTATGGCCACTGCATCTTGGTCAAGCCAGGATCTAGAAATATTGTTATAGTTGTCCATAGGTGTGGTTGGTGTCAAAGGATGGGATGAGGAACTACCTTCATCAAAGGATTCTTCTCCAGAATAAGAAGGAGATGAAGGAGGTGGTGATGGTGGTATACCAGATCCTCCTGTTGCAGGAGTGGGAATTGGATTTGTAGGGTTTAAAGTAAGGTCAGTTCCTCCAAGTTTTTCTCTGATATCAAAGAAGTCCAATGGTTGTTCCAAAGGCCGGTTTGGTTGTCTTAAACAGGTGAAGGCACTGTGTGTTCTTATGAGATATTGGCAAACAATCTCTTGTATGTCACCACCCATAGGATTTGGAGTTACTGGTTCAATTGTGATACGTAGATCGTCGTTTGATGTGGCTGTTGTTTGAGGGATAATGTTGTCATTTGAATGACTTCTAGTCACTATAGTTGAGCGATTAGGCGGTGCAGGAGTCTTATGACCACCTCGTACCATTAATAATTTTTAGGCCCTCCTTCTAGCGCCACTTGTTGACGGGCGAAATTGACCACTCATCAACTGGAGGAGTGAATCATGTCTGGGGTTGTCTACTTAACCCAAGCCATTTGGATTAATCCACTCCGATGGGTTTAGCGGCTCCGTTGGTCGATCTAAGTCCTAAGAAAGTGAAAAACAAAACTAAAGAAGATAGAATAACTTAATGAAAAACACTCATTGAAAACTATATACCAATCTAATATATACTTACAGTTTGCTAACTAATATTTATAAAATATCTCTACTTATTATATGTACAATTTGTATAAATGATTATATCTCTAATATATGTATAACATTTACAGAATGCAAATTTTAATCTAAATCTCCGGAAATCGAATATGAATTGATTTGTTTAACGACATCAAAACTGTCGTTCAGTCTTTTTGATTTATTTTTTATAATGTTTGTATACCTGAACTGAAATAACCAACTGTCTAATTGAAAAACAAAGATAACAAACAGTAAAATGTGTTTAGATTATAGGAAATTCCTATATTAATTAAACTAATAAAATAAAACAATCAAACTAACCTGTAATCACATCTCCTATTCGTCCTGCGTATAGTATCCAATTTTGTTGTTTGATGAGGCAAACCCACAACAGATCTTACAAATGTTTCTCGTAAACGTGAAGCCATAAAGATTGAATGTAAATGAAAGAACATATAAGAGATGTAGTAACAATAATTTTATAATTTCACAAATGGTCACATTGAGATAAATCCTGCTGTGAAAATTTGTGTATAAATGTTCAATGAATAAAGAAGATGAATCTTCTGATCTCAAATTTGAATAGAGCAATTTCTGCATGTAATATATGGGACATAAAACATGGATATCATATAAATTTCATCAAACCAATCTGCAATAAACCATGATATCTAAAGTAGTCACAATCTAATTGCAAATCGAAATTATTATAACTTGAACAAAAACATGATATATAGAAGCTAAAGCTGTGCAAATATCCTCTTCTATTCAAGTCTGTCAATCATAAATCCATAGTTGTTTGCCTCTAGGCAGCCATGATATTTGTTTACAAAACAACACATTTATATAGGTTACAGGAACAAAACATTTCATGTTGATAACATCTAATTTGTTCCCAAAAATGTGGGGGATGCAACCTCCCAGATTCTACTTGATACCAAAAACTAACAACCTATTCAAAAAAAACATAAAGATATTATGCTGAGAGATGCCAACAGTGCTTCAAATATCCTTAGAAATCATAGGTTCCTGAAAACACATAAGAATAAAAGATTACAGATGTATTTTGAGTTATCAAAACAAGTAATTCAAATTTTTCTAACTAGCTACAGAATCCCACGATTCTGTAGCTAGTTATAATTATAACTAGAATCATATTTTATTGAATCAATCAAAACAAACTAAAGGTAATCTGTACAAACAAATCATGTATCCTAATTTGATAAAGACAAAATTATCCTAAACTTATTTTAAAAAAATCATACCTCAAATTAAGGGATTCGACTTAATCAAGCAATCTTTGAATTTACTATTTCATTCGTTGCTTCCACGTTCTTAAAAACAACAGACCCTGTGGTTTTTTGGTGTTTTTCTTTGGTTTGAGCTACATATTGAAGTATTCTATTGTCCTTCGTTAGCAAATTCACCTGGTCTTCCAAGGATTTAAGCCGAGACTGAAGTAAAGGCACGTCTTTGTAATACCTATCGATCCATGATCGACATTCATTACATTGCAGCTGAATAGACTGTGTATTAGCAGTGATAGTATTAACAGGTGGGGAATTTTCCATTTGACCTGTAGGTTCATTACTGAGTTTGATTCTAGGGAAATCAGGATTGTCCTTTAGACAAGGTGGAAGGTTTGTAACACAATCGTATTGTTTATCCGAGCAAAGTCAATATGAATCTGGATACTCTTCGGCTACGAATATTTCAATTTCTGAATCGAAATCCTCACTTAACACAATTGTGTTTTGGTCTGCAAAGGGATTGGGTTTATTTTGGGCACATCGTGAAACCGAATGAGTGTCCCTTTTACTCTTATAATTGATATCAATGTTGCCTTTACAATTTTTCCTTGTGGATTTTTTAACAGTCTTAACACCACCCTTAGGATATGAATCTGGTAGAGTGTCAGGTTGGGTAGTGTCAGGATAGATCAAGGGTTCCAAATTAGAAATAGGTTCACAAGGAAAGAGTGAAGGAGCAGAGATTGTAGGCTTCACAAGGGTTTCTGTGACGATAGTCTTGTCAACCTGTCCGAACTCACTACTACCAAAACCATTTCTTAACAGAAAAGCATCCCAACAATCATTGTTTAATTTCAATTGATGTATAATGATAATCTTGATTAAACAATGAAGGGATAGACTAGAATCAGACTTATGCCTTTTTAACCACTTTTCCATTTTGTATAGACTTCGAAGGAGAAAATAGGGTGTGTTCAGGGGGAAATCGATAAAACTCATGAGAAACCGCAAGTGATACAAGAAAACCAACCCATATTTCCCCTCATAGGTAAAAAACTATTTCACAATAGCTAACAGATCGTGCCATCTAGGTTTTAAGGCTGAGACAAGCATACCTCGGTCGCAACTCATAATTCTTCTTGAGGTGAACAACAATGACCAGGGAACCTCTTCAACCTTTGATTTTTTGAAACATTTTTGTCCCACAGCTGGTAAACCAGTGGCTTGGCTTATAAAATCTTCATTTAACTCAAGCTGGATGTCTGCTATTTTTTCTCTGCAATAGTCGAATGTCAACACGAATTCTTGAGCAACTCTTAGGTTAAAACCCTTGAACCTTTCAACAAACACACGCTAGTTGTTCCTTTCTAAGTCATATCTAGCATTGTCAAATGATAACAATGTCTCTATGTCATTGGGCTCAATCCTCACCACAGGATCCATGGCTATCAATAGGGAATCAACACGGGATTTGGAGGTAGGGTTTGATAGAATAAACACAAAGCCATCACCCTGCGTTTCCTCAATGCAATGCAAAGACAGCTTGAAATGGTAGGCAGGAGCATTAATTACCATGCATGCGAGAGAGGTCATGTAGATCGAGGCCATGAAAATTTATAATACCACGCTATACCTGGGATGACACCTTGGCACAATGGTATGCACAATGATCATAACAATTGAAAACAATAGTATGCATATCCATGACTCGCCCACCAAGATTAATGTATCAAATAAACAATTGAACCATTAAAAATTTTATAAATCAAAACCCCATTGACATTAGTCGAATGCTAAATGAGTGGAGGTCTTATACATCATGTAACCAAGGTGTATTTAAGACCAAGGTATTATAACCAGGAAAACAACCATGTTCAATACGACAATTCGGCAATAGACCATATGAACATTAAGCCTTTAATCAAAAAGAATGAAATCAAGTATGAATTCCAGTTGTGAGTTTTCATGCTTACAGTCATGAAAACAAAATTTGAAAAGCAGGTATGTAGGAAAAAGACCAGTGACAAGTGTCATTTAATGAGAAAGGTTGTGGCGAGTAACGAGAATTTAAAGACCTTATGTAGGCAGCTTGTAAAAATAGAGATTATATTGCTGCCAACATGGTCCAAACATTCCTTAGGGTTTATACATTTTGTCCAGGGTGCACGTTGATTAGTGTAGGAAGAATGGCCCAAGGTGAGTAATGGTCCATGCTCAAAAATGAAGAATAGCCCATTGCTGATGAGGGTAGATATTCTTTCAGAGCTCACAGATGTGAGTGAATGATTGGCCCAAATAATTCAATTTATATCATAACATTGTTTCTATGCAGGTTGTTATCAGATGTTTGTTATGAAGACAATAGATATAGACTAATGTGGTGGATGTGTTCCACTATTCTTGAGGAAGATATTCTTTCAGATCTCACAGATGTGAGTGAAATATTGGCCCATATAATTCAATTTATATCATAACATTGTTTCTATGCAGGTTGCTATCAAATGTTTTTCATGAAGACTGTATGACAATAGATGAGGACTATTATGGTGGATATGTTCCATTGTTCGCAACCATTATGTTGTTGATCAAGTACTTGTGTGTTACTTGGATTGTAGTTATGTAGTACTATGAATAGACACAGGTGTGTTCTATCCTTGTTCTAACTGCCTTGAAGACTATCAATAGATTATTAGAGATAATGATCATTCAGATGAATGATGAATAGATATTTTCCAGATGGAAAATAGTTCAGATCCTTTACTCCTCTTATCACTCTATGGTGAGAGTGACTTATCCAACATCATATATAATTACTCAAATGAAGTATGGTTTTGAGAGATGATGCAACTGATGGTGATGGTGATGCTCATGATCTAGTCATGAAATAGTCTAGATGACTATATTGATGCTACTAGGTAAATGGTATGTTTTGTGCTCAAGTCCATTACCTGTAAATACCTCTCTAGCTAGGAGGGAGTGTTAATATTATGGTAGTTGCAGGAGGAATTTACCTCTATGTGTGAACCTGATGAGAATAGAAGACTCCGGGAAGCAAGAGAAACCCTAATGACTTGGCTAATAACCCTAGAAGCCTTGTCGGCTCAAGAAGATAATTTATATTAGGTTATTAGCCTCCAAGAGAAGAAGTCGACCAAAAATAATAATAATATACTGAACAGACACATATCTAGAAGGAGAATTCGGCCCCAACAAATCTGGTAGAACTAATATAAATACAGGGCACCAGATCTCATTTGACAACATCTCAGAATTGCAATTCCCAGTTTGGTGCGCACATGTGGAGGAGAGCTGCAGTTGCAGCTACAACAACAACTAGTTTTTAGTATGAGCTTGGACTATCTCTTGGCTAGGTTTTGGACTATCTGATCAGTTTCTTGTGATGCACTATCATTGGGGAAAGGTGTGATACCCTTTGTTTGGATATCTAGCTTAGGGTTTGCTTCCGGAGTGTTAACACCCCATAATTTATGGGAATCATCTTATGACTTGGATATTGTCTGCACCTGGTGATTTGGTTCACAAATGATATGGCATTCTTCAAATAATTTGTGAAAAGAGAATAAAAAGGAAAAGAGAAAGGAGGTCAGAGAAGAATTGAAGAAAAGGCCCCATGCAGTAATGACAACTTGGTCGTACCTTCTAAGCATGACCAAGTTCTTTTAAATTTTCAAGGCTGAAAGGGTAGTGAATACATCTGATCATACTGTCTAATCTTGATCAGATAGCCCCTAGGCTAAGGGTAGTGAATACATCTGATCATACCATCTAATCTTGATCAGATAGCCCCCAGGTTAGAACTAGTGAATACATCTGATCATACTGTCTAATCTTGATCAGATAGCCCCCAGGTTAGAAGTAGTGAATATATCTGATCAGACCATCTAATCCTGATCAGGTAGCCCTTAGAAAGATAAAACCTTAACCCAACTGTTTAATCTGGGTTAACTGCCTTCTGACCATAGGATAGGACATAGGTAAATA
>JZKD02S1619879.1:568539-580552 GCA_000966675.3 Picea glauca
TTTTTGGCCATTTTGTATAGTTTTGACCCCCTTTTGTTGTGCTGTGAATTAACCTTGTGCTATGAATGACTGTTTTTCTGTGTTTGACGATGCGGAGTTCTTGTCGCCCTGTGCGGATGAAATTTCAGTGATAACACCAACCAAAGGGAAGTACACCTAGAAAAATAAAAGATTAGGTCTGGGTCACATTATAGCATGTCTGGGCAGGTTCCTCATCCAATCTACCTTCCTAACCCTTGTATTAGTGGCCACCTCCAAAATCATGCCCAACTATATCTCATATAACAAACCTATCCTCTTGGATCTTTCTTCAGAAAAAAACCTTGGCCCCATCCCATTCTAATTTAGACCGATATGGATTCACCAAGAGGAGTTTCAGGAGATATTTTCCACTTCCTGGAGTGAGCAGGTCCAGGGCTCCTCATTCTATGTGTGGGAAGAAAAAATGTGAGCCCTCAAGAGAGCCCTAAAAAGTTGGGCTAGATCCATCAAGTCCCCAACTTCCAAGAGAAAAGATGCCCATGAATCTCTTGAGATCCATCAATTGGCCCTGGAAGAGGCCGTAATGACTCAAGAATTGTTAAACCAAGAAGTCGATCTCCAAAACGTGCTTCATTGTGCATGTAGAAAAGAGGAAGCATACTGGCACCAAAAATCTAGAAGTCTTTGGCTTCAAGCCGAAGACAAGAACATGAGTTATTTCCACAAGCAAGCGGAAGCTCGAAATCACTTTAAAGAGGTCAACAAAAGAGATAAAATATTTTGAAGGCATAAAGAAAGCTACACACAATTTCTTCAAAGACCTGTACTCAACTCCATTTGAGGCTCCCATTGATCCCAACTCCTATCCCTTGTCTCTAATCCCCCAACTAGTATAGAATGACGAAAATTTGAGTCTAACGGCTCCAATACAACTGCAAGAGCTCAAGAAAGTGTTGGATCACATGGAAGCTGATAAGGCCCTTGGGCCTAATGGCTTCACAAATTTCTTTTACAAATCCTGCTGGAAAATTCTTAAGGAGGATCTACTAAGAATGGTCCGGAAATCCAAAAATTGTTTCAAAATTGGGGGGAGCAAAAAATCGGATTTCTTAGTGCTGATTCCAAAAGAAAAAGGGGTGAGAAAATTTAGTATATTATGTCCAATCTCCCTTTGCAACATAGGCTACAAATTAGTCACCAAAATCATCGACAATAGGCTCAAGAAAATTCTGTCGGGTATCATCTTGGAAAACCAAGGTGGCTTCATGAAAGGGCGCCAAATTTTGGACAACATAGTGTTGGTCCAAGAAGAAATCCACTCGAGTTGTCAGTGCAAATAAAAAGGTATGGCTATTAAGCTAGACATAGCCAACACTTTTGATAGAGTTAGACATGATTTCCTTATCAAAGTAATGGAGAAAATAGGGTTTGCTCAAAATTTCATAAACTGGGTTAAAGCTTGTATATCCTCTCCTTGGATTTCCCCATTGGTGAACGGTCGATCAACATAGTACTTCCAAGCCTCCAAGGGACTGAGGCAAGGGTTCCATTGTCCTCTCTTTTGTATTCCATCCAAGCATCGATTTTAAGATTCCAGCTGGAATATTGTCAACAAATCCGTTCCCTCTTGGTACTCAAAATAGTGATAAATGTCAAAGACATCAATCATGCACAGTTTACAAATGACACCCTTCTTATTGGAGGAGCCAATGTCCTCTCAACAAGGAATTTTAAGTATGATCTGGACTAGTAAAAAGAATTCTCGGGTAGAAAAATCAACTACCAAAAAAGAAAATTCTATGGCTGGAATTGCTCAGCAAGAGAGATGCTTGAAATTACCAGAGCATTATAAATGGAAGGCTCAACAACCTGGGATTCATTCAAGTACTTGGGAATTCAAATTTTCAAAGATGCCCCCAATTTGTCCCATTGGCTTCCCCTTTTGGATAATTTGAAGCTCTACATCCAAGCATGGGGAGCTGCATGGTTAAATCTCGCAGGGAAAGTGATTCTACTAAAATCTGTCCTGACAAGTATCCCTATATATCAAAAATCAATCCTCCTTGTGACAAAAACCATCATTATCAAAATAGATGCCTTGCTGAGAATATTTTTGTGGGAAGGTGGAAGGAAAAATGAGAGGAAGATCCAATTAGTAAGACAGGAAAAAATCAAGAAGTCGATTCTAGAAGGTGACCTCTAAATCTGAGACGTTGCTACCCAAAACCTGGGTATAGGGGTCAAACTTCTGTGGAACTTAATCTCCAGCAAATCCTCCTAGAGAAAGGAAGATATGTGGAAAAAATACTTCCTTGGGAAGCATATTATATTCTTGGATATCCCTCTGAAAGTCCTTAGAGGCTTGCCAATTTTCACGCTCTATTTCATGGCCTTAGAACTCTTCAAATACAATCTAACTTGGATTCCTAACAATGGGAAGTGCATAAGGGTCTGGGAGGATTCAATTCTAGGTGATCCATTGATTGATCACTAGGAAGTCTTGGCCAATATAAAAATCTGGCTCCACTCCAACAACCAACTCACTCTATGGGACATTTCTCATTGGGATGAGGATGAGGAAGGTAGTTGGAAAGATTGGGACCTAGGGAACTACCTAGAAAGACTTGAAAATGAAGTCAGAATTCTTCTTGAGGAACTTCAAGGGAAAGCACCTCTTAAATCCTCAGCCAAGGAAAAAATAGGTTGCGGACAACCACTGGAAATTACTCTGCAGCCGCAGGCTACAAATTTCTACAGGAAATTCCACATGTTCATCCTGATCCAATGCCGTGGAAGACAATCTAGTCCTACAAATTGATTCCCAAAATCAACATGTTCACTTGGATGATGGCCCAAAAAAGCATTTTGAGAAGTGAAAATCTAAGAAGAATAGGTTGGCAAGTCCCTTCAAGATGCCGTTTTTGCATGATTGAGGAAGAAACCATGGATCACCTGCTACTCACTTACCCCTATGCAAAAGAGGTATGGGATATTGTCGTGAATTTTGGACCAGACCAATTTTCTCTGCCCTCGAATGTATCTAATCTCCTAAGAAGCTAGGTGAATCGATTCTTATTCTCTCTAAGACAAAAGGACCTTCTAGAAACTAGTTGGATGTGGCTTCCTAAATTTGTAATGTGGAAAATCTGGTTGTAAAGAAACAATAGGATTTTCTGTGAGAAAAAATACAACCCAACCCAGGTGGAAACCAAGGCCAAGGCACTACTGGGTGAGGCACTAAACTCTCAGACCACACTTCGAAATGAAAAAACTTTGGAACCAGATGAATATCATTGGCTTAAGGAGTTCGTCCCAAACCATCAACACAGAATAGCCACCAAGCAAGTCTCGAGAGAAATATGGGAAGTAAGGTTGGAAGAACAAGACTTCATAAAGTGGAGGTCTTCACTGGAAAAACATAGTTTATTTTTTTACGGTGCTTCGAAAGGAAAACCAGGAGTGACAAGTGGGGGAGGGATCCTCCTGGGTCCTTATGGCATGTTGGAGGTGTCCTTGTGATGGGTATTGGGCCATGATTCTAACAACAGTGCGGAGGCTCTTTCCCTCTGGCACGATCCGAGCAAATTCCATATGAATATGGATACTCTTCCGCTAGGAATCTTTCAATTTCTGAATCGAAATCCTCACTTAACACAATTGCATTTTGGTCTGCAAAGGGCTTGGGTTTATTTTAGGCACATCGTGAAACCCAACGAGTGTCCCTTTTACTCTTATAATTGATATCAACGTTTCCTTTACAATTTTTCCTTGTGGATTTTTTAACAGTCTTAACACCACCCTTAGGATACAAATCTGGTAGAGTGTCAGGTTGGGTAGTGTCAAGATAGGTCAAGGGTTCCAAATTAGAAATAGGTTCACAGGGAAAGAGTGAAGGAGGAGATATTGTAGGCTTCACAAGGGTTTCTGTGACGATAGTCTTGTCAACCTGTCCCAACTCATTTCTACCAAAACCATTTCTTAACAGAAAAGAATCCCAACAATCATTGTTTAATTTCAACTCATGTATAATGATAATCTTGATTAAACAATGGTGGAACACACTAGAATCAAACTTTTTCCTTTTAAACTGATTTTTTATTTTGTATAGACTTCGAAGGAGAAAATAGGGTGTGTTCAGGGGGAAATCGATAAAACTCATGAGAAACTAGAAGAGATACAAGAAAACCAACCCATATCTCCCCTCATAGATAACGAACTATTTCACAATAGCTAACAGATCATGCCATCTAGTTTTTAAGGCTGAGACAAGCATACCTCGGTCGGAGCTCGTAATTCTTCTTGAGGTGAACAACAATGACCAGGGAACCTCTTCAACCTTTGAGTTTTTGAACCATTTTTGTCCCACAGCTGGTAGACCGGTGGCTTGGCTTATAAAATCTTCATTTAACTCAAGCTGGACGTCTCCTATTTTTTCTCTGCAACCATCGAATGTTAACACAAATTCTTGAGCAACTCTTAGGTTAAAACCCTCGAACATTTCAACAAACACATGCTAGTCATTCCTTTCTAAGTCATCTCTAGCATTTTCAAATGATAACAATGTCTGGATGTCGTTGGGCTCAATCCTCACCACAAGAGCCATGGCTATCAATAGGGAATCAACATGGGATTCAGAGGTATGGTTTGATAGAATAAACACAGAGCCATCACCCTGCGTTTCCTCAATGCATTGCAAAGACAACTCGAAATGCTAGGCAGGAGCATTAATTACCATGCATGTGAGAGAGGTCATGTAGATTGAGGCCATGAAAAAGTATAAGACCATGCTATACTTGGAATGACACCTTGGAACAATGGTACGCACAATGATCATAACAATTGAAAACAATAGTATGCATATCCATGACTCGCCCACCAAGATTAATGTATCAAATAAACAATTGAACCATTAAAAATTTTACAAATCAAAACCCCATTGACATTTGTCGAATGATAAATGAGTGGAGGTCTTATACATCATGTAACCAAGGTGTATTTAAGACCAAGGGATACCAGGAAAACAACCATGTTCAATATGAAAAATTCAGAAATAGACCATATGAACATTAACCCTTTAATCAAAAAGAATGAAATCAAGTATGAATTCCAGCTGTGAGTTTTCATGCTTACAGTCATGAAAACAAAATTTGAAAAGTAGGTATGTAGGAAAAAGACCAGTGACAAGTGTCGTTTAATGAGAAAGGTTGTGGCGAGTAATGAGAATTTAAAGACCCTATGTAGGCAGCCTGTAAAAATAGATATTATATTATTGCTGCCAACATCGTCCAAACATTCCTTAGGGTTTATACATTTTGCCCAGGGTGCACTTTGATTAGTGTAGGAAGAATGGCCCAAGGTGAGGAATGGTCCCTGCTCAGAAATCAGAAAAAATACTTCTTCCTTGTTTGAGAAGAATCGGGCAGATAGCCCATTGCTGATGAGGGTAGATATTCTTTCAGAGCTCACAGATGTGAGTGAATGATTGGCCCAGATAATTCAATTTATATCATAACATTGTTTCTATGCAGGTTGCTATCAGATGTTTGTTATGAAGACAATAGATATAGACTATTGTGGTGGATGTTTTCCACTATTCATGAGGCATACATTCTTTCAGAGCTCATAGATGTGAGTGAAATATTGGCCCAAATAATTCAATTTATATCACAACATTGTTTCTATGCAGGTTGCTATCAGATGTTTGTCATGAAGACTGTATGACAGTAGATGAGGACTACTGTGGTGGATATGTTCCACTATTCCCAACCATTATGTTGTTGATCAAGTACTTGTGTGTTACTTGGATTGTAGTTATGTACTACTATGAATAGACACAGGTGTGCTCTATCCTTGTTCTAACTGCCTTGAAAACTATCAACAATTTATTAGAGATAATGATCATTTAGATGAATGATGAATAGAGATTTTCCAGATGGAAAATAGTTCAGAGCCTTTACTCCTCTTATCACTCTATGGTGAGAGTGACTTATCCAACATCATATCTAATTACTCAAATGAAGTATGGTTTTGAGAGATGATGCAACTGATGGTGATGGTGATGCTCATGATCTAGTCATGAAATAGTCTAGATGACTATATTGATGCTACCAGGTAAATGGTATGTTTTGTGGTCAAGTCCATTACCTGTAAATAGCTCTCTAGCTAGGAGGGAGTGTTAATATTATGGTAGTTGTAGGAGGAATTTAATTCCATGTGTGAACCTGATGAGAACAGAAGACTCCGGGGAGCAAGAGAAACCCTAATGAGTTGGCTAATAACCCTAGAAGCCTTGTTGGCTCAAGAAGATAATTTATATTAGGTTATTAGCCTCCAAGAGAAGAAGTCGGCTAGAAATAATAATAATATACTGAACAGACACATATCCATAAGGAGAATTCGGCCCCAACAAATCTGGCAGAACCAATATAAATACAGGGCACCAGTTCTCATTTGACAGCATCTTAGAATTGCAAGTCCCAGTTTGGTGCGCACATGTGGAGGAGAGCTGCAGTTGCAGCTGCAAAAACAACTAGTTTTTAGTATGAGCTTGGACCATCTCTTGGATAGGGTTTGGACTATATGATCAGTTTCTTGTGATGTGATATCATTGGGGAAAGGTGTGCTACCCTTTGTTTGGCTATCTAGCCTAGGGTTTGCTTCCGGAGAAATTCCTAGTCAAGGTTAAGGTGCTCGGAGGGTGGCTTTGGCCTATGGTTGGGTGACGAGGGTATCATCAATGGTAAAACAAGCACACCATATTTTATATTCTAACAACTTTCCTGAAAGATAATTAACATATGTCTCTCTCTCGTTGGGTTTCCCCACATTGGGGTTTTCGCTAACATTTGCCTAAATTTCTGAGTTTTCTGGGTTGTTGCCCACTATGTTTATTTACGCTGCTATTTTTCTTAGCAATGTGTATTTCTGCTTATGGTAATTTATGAATGTGGGTTTAAGGCATTTATGAAATTTATGAAGACAATTATCTCTACGTTGTTAAGTGTTTGACATAAATTTCAGTTTGCTGATTTTTGTCATTAAAAATCTACATAAAACATATATGTTTTATATAAATTTTAATTTTTTTTATATATTAATGAATTTGTTTTCATTTAAATTTTGTTTTTTCTGATTTATATATATATATTTGTAATTTTAATTTTTTTTAACTTCTTTTTGTTAATTGTTTTTTAAAATTTTGTATTAAAATTTTAATTTTAGTTTTTTTTTTTACATATTTTTTAAAAAAATTTAGTTTTTTTCCACCTTTTTAATGTTTTTTTTGCCATATTTTTTTTTACCGTTTTTAAAAAAAAATCTCATTTTCTCTTACTTTACATATATATATTTTTTATTTTATAGTATTTTTTTCCTCTGTAGTTTTAAAAGTTTTTCTTCGATGGTTATTTTAATAAAAAATTGTTTTTATTTTTATTTAAATTTCAATTCTTTTTGTTTTCTTATTTTTTTAGTTTTTAATTGATCCAAAAAATTTGAATTATATCCTTTTGGTAAATATTTAAAAATAGTGTTAGTTAACTACAATTATGTTCTATGTATTGAAGTAAAGGTAAAACAATGTGTTAAAATGATATTTTCCACTATACTTTAAAAGTATGGAATCATAACTTAATTAGGGACACATAATTATATGATAATATTAATTTAAAAAAAATAAATGGTGTACAACATTTTTAATAATGGATGGAGCATGGACCACCCTACTAGTTGCATGGATTAGGAGCATTAGGGTTTGGCGAGAGGAAAAAGCGAGCGAGGAGAACAAAGTTCTATCACCATGGGTACGCCAGGGGGTAGGGAGCCGACTCCCCCCCCTCCTGTTACAACAGAGGAGGTCTTTCGGAAGCTAATCGCTCCACAGGGGAAGAAAACAACAAAGCCTATGGCCCCAAAGTTCCTTAAGAATCTTGATTCAATCCCCAAAATTTCTCTGCCAGAGGAACAACCCATCAAGATTTATCTATCTTTGACAGAAAGAGGCTTGGTCGATCAATTTATGGGGCTCTAGCATTCATAAAGAGCCATCGATGACTGGATCTAGAAAAATTGGAGGCTGTTGATCCAGAGCAATGTAACCTGTTATCCAGTAGGAAGAGGTTTCTTCATCTTCGAGTTCATTTCAAAAGAGGACTGATCTGGATTTTATGAGAAGAACGAATGAATACAGATTATTAATAGGTTCTTAACACAAAATAACAGAGATACAGTAAAACTGGTTTTCTATTCAATAAGGTAATAAGTTGAAACTGTAAAATGCAGCAAAAACAAGCTTGTCGGAATGGTGGTGGCTTATCTTTGAGAAGAGATGTGACGGCTACGCTCATTTGCAAGAATATGATTACAATGAGACTCTGAAGGCCTTTTTACAATAAACATGAATGCCAAAAATCCTATACATCCAAAAACCTAACCCTAGGAGATGAAGCGCCAAAAGTCACGAGGGCCCCGTTTGGGTAAGTTAGTAAATCAACTGCTCGGGGTCGTAACTTTTGCATACAATCTCTATTTTAGGTGTATGATAGCCTGTTGGAAAGGTATCTTCAAGGAGATTCATTTTTGGGGATCAATCACACATTTTATTGTCATTAAGAAGCTTGATCCTGAAAAACCTTCATTTAGTCCCTCAAAATGGCCTCGAAAGTTAAAACTACTAAAAATAGTAAATTGTCAAAATTGTCAGAAAACTCTTTTGAGCCAGTTGGAAGAGGTGGATGGCCACTGATATCCACCTGGGTCAATCCTCCCCCCTTAGGAAGAAATGGTATCCATTTCGTTGATTTCCCCCATAAGATGAGTAAATGTCTGTTAAATTTGGCCCCAGGTGAGCCACTTGCCTTTGTGTAGGAGTTGCCCTGCTTTGACGACTCAATAAAGATGCATCCTTTGTTGTTGAGTGCCCTTGATCTATGTGTCCACAATATGATCATTGGATTCCCATTTTATGCAGTTGGTTTTGAGCTCTGTTGGTGTGAGCTTCTCTGTTACGTCTAAGGTGTCCAATAATGGTGGTAAATAAGGGCGAAGGAGATCCAGGTTGAACATTGGATGCAGACCAAGGAAAGGAGAAATGTTGACCTCAAAAGCATCATCCCCCATGGCCTTGCTAATGGTATACGACCCATAACAGAGTGGGTGAAGCTTTTAATGGGGTCCTGTAAGGCGTTCTTTCTGCAAGTGCAACCAAACTTTGTCGCCCACCTGAAACTTATGTGGCACTCGATGTTGATCATGGAGCTGCTTGTATTTGTCATTGGACTTCTGTAGGATATCATGAATCTATTGACGAATGTGCTAGATCCACTCAATGAACCAAGTGGATTTTTCATATTTAGTTGGAGCAGGAGATGATTCGGTCAAGGTGAATGGAAGGGGAAGTGCAACATCTATGGGACCTAATGGTTGGAATCCCAATCCCACCTGAAAGGGGTTATGGTTGGTTGAGCTATGTAGGGCTTGGTTGTAGCTATGTTAGACATAGGGAAGGCTCGCATTATATTTGTGAGGGTGCTTTGAATTATACATGGGAAGGATATGCACGATCATTTGATTGATGACCTCGTTTGATCCGAAATCGGATCCAGAAGCTTGATAGGTCTTGAAAAATGCTCAAAAATGAAAGTGATCGGAATGCGACGAAACCTATGCCATTGCATCCGTCTTGTCTTCCTGATTCTGGTGGTATATTTACTTTTTCAAACATGCTCCGTATGGAGAAGATATCGTGTTATGTCCGAAAAGTCAAACAGGGAAAAAAAATTGTTGATTGTGCAGTCTGTACAGTCTGTACGGACACTGACGTGGTAGGTCCGTACAGAGACACATGGTAGGTCCATATAGTGACACGTGGTGGCTCTAGGGAGTGACACATTGCATGCAAATTTGATCGTTTGGGTGTACAGTTGGACCAATCCCGAGGTGACACGTGGCAGGGTGACGTCAGCAACTGATGTGGTAGGCTGACAGGGCAGGCTGACTGGGTAGTATGGTGATTGACATGGCAAGTTGATGTGGTAGTACGGCTCTAGCGTGTGGGCCAATCGATGATTGAAAAGTGTCATGTTTTGGTTGGTTTTTAAGGTGCCACGTGGCCCATTCAAGGGATGCCACGTGGCACCCTATGATTGGTTGTGGTTATATATAAAAATTTATGGCTTGGCTGGGAGACGAACCGGCGACCTCCCCTTCAGGCTGAGGACTGGAAGGGCTAGGCTAGCCACCCACCCCACCGGTGGTTCTTATTAACAATATGGCCAAATTTGTATTTGAATTGAAACAATGGATTTGTTGGCGAGAAAAGCGTCGAGGCCTAGCCCTAGCCCTTGGTATTATCGTTGTCACACATGACCATATGCGGAGGGGTAACGGCGTGGGAATATGGATAAGGGATTAGCCCTGGTCACGCACAAGTATATGTAACCACTGCCCACAAAACCAGGGGCTTATCTCTATATGCGTTGGGAGTTCTTTTGATTGGGCCACGGGCCTATGTAAAATCCATAGAACCCGGAGCTGGTGCGAGGAAAGGGGGGCCAGCGCATAGCACGTGGCCACATGGCCCCCCCATATGACTGCGAATATAGGGGCACGCGCATGGAATTGGGGGCCTAGTGCCTAAATTCATTATAAAGTGGGTTTTTATGTAAAGTTTTGGTTTATTTGTTATTAATATGCCTATTTTTGGTTGATTCCCTCCATTTTTGGGGGATATTGGGCATTTTTGGAGGTCAAATTCTTGGAGGAAGTTGGAGGTGAGTAACCAACTTCAAGGCTATATAAACCAGGCCTGTTTGAGGCCATGGGAAGTCATTCAAAGAAGAGTTATGCTGGAGAAAAGCCAAGCCAAAGTCAGTTTGATGCAGAGAAGCTTTTGAGGAGGAGATGTTGTTGGACCATTTCTGGGAGCTCCGGACATCCGTTTTGCGTGCCATTTTCTTTGCAGGGTTCTAGAGATCTGGGAGAACATGAACAGATCAGTCTTGTATCCATTTGGCATTGCAGAGATGTAATTTTGAGCATTTAAACAGAAATAAAGAAGCCTCCCCCACAGAGAAAAGGCCGAAAGACATAGGCAAAAGTTGTGCCAAACTCCGCTATCAATTTGCGTGTTATGGTTTGCTGTCTATATTTTCATTTCAGATATGCATATGTGTATATGGTTGTATGGCTGTATATGCATATGTGTATATGGTTGTATGGCTGCATATGTGTATATGTGCATATGGTTAATTAACATATGCAAAATTAAAACTCAACCATTGTCATTTAAAAGATCCTATGGATCAAGTGGTATCAGAGCTAGTTGACGTTTGGATTTGAGTTGCATGTTAACTAGGGAAAAGCTACAGCGTGGTGAAGGTGAGCTTGTTGCAGAGAATCCATTAATTAGATTGATAAAGAGAGCTTCTCACAGCGAGAAGATGGCATCGGAAGAAGGGATTTCTCAAGATGATAAAGAGTTCCGGAAAACATTCCATGCTATGTCAAAGATGGTGACAGTTTTGTACGAAGATTATTTGGAACGGAAGCGACCAGTTTTGGGTAATTATTCAAAAGGAAAAAGTGAAGAGGAAGAGGACCATCCTCACATTCCTCCTTCACCTCCATCAACACCTCCTTCTTCTCCTTCTACTTCAAGTTCAAGTTCTAAATCTAATGAGAAGAAAAATGTTCATAAGAATAAACATGAAATGCCATTGTTAAAAATTGATGTAAAATTTGAGTTTCCCATATATGATGGTGAAGTAAATGCAGAAAAATGTGATAACTGGATCAGGCAGATGGAGGTATACTACAGTGTGCAGCAGATCAAGGATGAGGCCACACAAATTAAATTGGCATCTTTGAGACTTGCAGGTACAACTCTTATCTGGTGGCAGAGCAAGCCGCAAAAAGGAACACAAGATGTGGGTAATGTATTTCCATCATGGAAGAATTTCATTTATGCACTTAGGAAATAGTTTTATCCTTTGGGTTATAAAGAAAAAGAAATAATTGAATGGCAATCTTTAAA
>JZKD02S1619879.1:585696-605949 GCA_000966675.3 Picea glauca
GGATACTCTAGGAAGAAGTTATGATTTTTTTACCCGGAACACCTTCTTGAGACTAGTCAATAGGACTAGTCAGATACCCTATCTTACACAGGGTGTATATACAAATTTAAGATGACACAGAAGATGAAATTTTTACCATATATACCTTACTATTTCTGTAAATATCCTCCATATTTCAGGGTTTGAAACATTATAGAAATTTTTTTATAGCGAAAATTCCACAATGAATCGTTTCAGGATGATTCAAGAACCCTATCTTGTATAGGCTGTATCTTCGAAAGTATAAGGCCTCAGGAGATGAATTTTGAACCCAACGTACCTTGATCCATCTACTAAATATCCTCAAAGTCATTCCTTCTGAAACATTGTAGAAAAAACTTTATAGAGAAAATTCCAAGGTGTCTCAGATGTAGCAGTGAAACCCCAAGACCTTGAGCTCTGATACCATATGTTAAGAACCAAATATCAATATAGCATAGAAAAACCTTAGAAAAAGTACTCAACGTCTTGAAAAAGAGATAATTTCAGATAACAAGCCTCTTCAAGGGGGCAACCTCCTTTTACCCCACTTAAATTTTCAAGTACAAGATGATTCAAAATGAAAATGTCTCCTTAGTATATATAGGAGACTAGGGTGTATAATTACAACTAATGGAATAAAGATGACATAAATAAAATAACATTACTAATATAATATGCCCCAACTAAGGGGTAATGAGCCAATATTATGGCTTAACACTGACAATGTGGTCTATTAAAATTCTTCAAAGTTTAGGCCCATGAGTGAGTACATTCATGAGCATTGTGACCCTGATGCTGAAAGACGTAAATGAAAAGTAGCAATCTGAGGTGTGAGATATTTGACCCTCGGGACCATCTTGTTTATTGTTGCATGGATGGCATGGAGTGCTTCACCACACATGGCACTCCAAAGTTATTTCCAATATGCTATTGAATGCTTGGAGCCTCAAGTATTCAATTGGTGTGACGGTCTATTACACAGCATGAAAACTCAACTCACGAAAAGAAAAAATGGGGACCTTAAACAATTCATTTATGGGTCTATTCTAGTATTTTTCTTCCTTGAAAGAGTTCCACACCTACGCCTATAGGTGGAATGGGGAATCCCAACCGCGAGAGACCCACAAATGAAAAGATGGTGTGATTTGATGACACAGCATGTGGCAGGCCAGATTGTGAAGTATGATGATGCATTCTTCAATTGGTTGGGACCGAAAATCCTGATGATTGATGATTATGCTTATGTCAGTCTAGACTTTCGAGGTGATCCATATTTGGTTCTCCCTTAGGGATCTCAGTGGGGAGATCTAGGTAAGAAAGGCATTTGTGTTTTTACAATTTTTTTATGAGTTTTTTAAAATATTTAATGTTTTTGTGTTTCCAATCGAAAGACTAATAAAAAAATTTCAATCATGTAGAGATAGGACCACATTGACCCCCAAGGTCTTCTACTATTCAGAAGTGATGAGAGCCATGCGTAATGGCTGGATGGGATGGTGAGGATTATGATGCGATAGAGCTAAACCTGGAAGGCTTGACGACAGATATCCCTGATATATCCATCGAGGAGATCCTGAGGCATTATCAATGCCATACTGTAGGCATATCTGGCTCACTTAGTCAGTTACTACGTAGGGTAGCGAGAGCAGTAGTATGTTATCGCGAGAGGCATCCATGAGGCCATTTCGTAGGGGTCATGGGTTCTATATTTTGATATTTTGATCTTCAGATGAAAACTCTTTTTGTAAACATTATATCATTATATATATATATATATACATGAGGGTTTTACCAGTTTACTCTGCTCTTTGTACAATATGTGAAATGTGATTGGAATTACAAATGTCTCAAATGTCTATCTAATACATAATTAGCTAGAGCATCAATTAATGTATTTAGACATCTAGGAATGTGTTGATATTCAATATAATTGAAATGATATTCCAAGAGGCAGATTCGTAAATATACCCATAATAGAGTAGGGCTTCGGATAGTATAGACATTGTTTAGCATAGAAATACTAGTTGGAAATCAAGTCGTATAATGAAGCGACAAATCCCAATCAAGATAGCACTACTCAATAATTTGATGACCGTGCTATACTTTGTGATATTATTGGTCACTCGACCAAGACAAACACCTTGTATACAAACAAGTTCATTTGAGGGTGCATACATTGCCCAAGCAGCAGAAGCTAAATTCTGGGTACTACGGCTTGCACCATCAACGAAGCCAATATAAGGTAGTGAAAACACTGACATTTGGAGACCAAACACAATGCAAGGTAAGTATCCAGGAGTAAAAATCAAAAAGAAGAAACACGCTAAAGTAACACACAAGAGTATGATACAATAAAAATATAAGTGCTTATGCAGAGATAGGCTAAGCATAGTACTTCTTCAATTAAAGCCCATTTATGGGTTCACTCAAAGGAGTGTGATTGTAATATACTAACTCATAGGTTCCCTTCTCCAACACTCTCTTAACAATATAAGGGCCTTGCCACATAGCCTCAAATTTTCCATCTCCTAGCAAATCATGATCTTGTTCATAGAAGAGAGCTAGATCTCCTTTAGAAAACATGCATGGCTTGACATGTTTGTCATATTGGGATTTTATGCATTTCTTCTGGGTTTCAATAACTAGGCTGGCATCACGATGGGTTTCATCCAATTGCGTAAGATACAACAAATGTTCCTCCTCAGCAGAGGTGTTTGGGAGAAGTAGGACGACTAGTTTTAAGGATGGAATTTCACATTCAATCGATAGAACAACTTATAAATCGTACATTAATTGGAAAGGTGTAAACCTTATGGTTGACTTCATGGATGTCCAATAGGCCCACAACACTGAGAACAACATCGTGTACCAACTTCTTTTGTGAATGTCAATAATCCATTGAAGCATGGTAATAAGTACATTGTTTATTTCCTCGACTTGG
This sequence comes from Picea glauca, assembly GCA_000966675.3. Classification (NCBI taxonomy): domain Eukaryota; kingdom Viridiplantae; phylum Streptophyta; class Pinopsida; order Pinales; family Pinaceae; genus Picea; species Picea glauca. The sequence goes on from JZKD02S1619879.1 coordinate 588,659, forward strand.
TCATTGGCCTGTGGATAGTAGGGGGTTGAGTTTTCATGTCGAAGACCCAACTTTTCCATAATCTCAAACATCATAAAGTTTCATAAGTGGCTACCGTGATCGGTGACAATATCCTGTGGGATTCCAAATCATGTAATAATGTGATTGAAGATGAATAGGGTTGTAGTTTTTCCCGTGTTGTTGAATGTAGGCATCGGCTCGGCCCATTTTGTGAAATAATATATAGCTACAATAATGTACCCATGCCCCCCGGTCGAGTGAGGGTTGCATGTCATGAAATCTATGCCCCATTTAGCGAAAGGTCCAATGGAAACTACAGGTTGTAAGGGCGTGGGGTGAGATCTTATTTTGTTGTTGTATGTTTGGCAACCATGGCATTTATGGACAGCTATAATACAATCTTTGAATAAATAAGGCCAAAAACATTTGGCTCGTAAGATATTTTAGGTAGTAGCATACCCAGACATGTGACCACCACATGCTCTAGAATGGAAGTCATTCAAAGATTTTTCAGCCTCATCATATGTGAGACATCGTCGAAAAATGGAGTCAAATCCAAAGCAATAAAGAGTATCACCGAGGATGATATACTGACGGGCTTGGTAATGTATGTGACGATGGTTAGTACTAGACAAATCGGGCCAAAATTTTTGAGTCTGGAGATATATAATGATATCTCCATACCAAAGGTCAACGGAACTGATCAGAAAAAGGGATTCATCAGGTAATGAATCCTCTACTACATTTTTCATCTCAGGACAAGGAAGGTCACATATCAATTTGGAAAACGCCAAGGATTTCTTAGACTTAGCATGTTCAAAATCTAATTCAAAATCTTGGAGTATCACAATCCATTTGGAGTATTTTCCCCCTAGCAACTGACATGTAAGAATATCTTAAATAGGATTGCAATCGGAAATCAGGGCGGTTCTTCATAAAAGGATATAGTGTCGAAAATGTTGGACAGCTTGAACAGCTTCCAAGGCTAGTTTTTCAACATGTAAATACTTGGCTTCAGTAGTATTGAGACTCCAACTCAAATAATAAATAACATGTTCATCGTGAGAATCGTCCTCTTGGACTAGAACCATGGCAATGGTCGAATCTGAAGCAATGAAATAAAGGAAATAATCTCGACTATAATCGGGAAGGAAAAGTAGTGGGGTACAGGTTAAAGTCAATTTCAAAGGGTCAAAGGCTTTGTTGGCAGTGGTATCCCATACAAATTCATAGCCTTTCTTTAAAAGTCGAGTAAATCCGAGCATTAACTCAACATAGTTTGGGGTAAAACGACATAGAAAGTTTTCCTTCCCTTGTAAACTTTGTACTTGGCCAAGTGAAGAAGGGGGGGGGATATTGAGAAAGGCCTCAACCTTCAAAGGATCTATTCGGATCCCTTGACATGACACAATAAAGCCTAAGAGTCGGCTAGACTCCACACAAAAAATAATTTTTTGTGGGTTTAATCATATACGATAAAACCAACAGTGAAGAAAAATGGCTTGGAGGTGGCCCGGATGATCACTACGATGCATGGAATGTGTTGGTAGTTCATATAAATATGGCTGTTCTTAATATCATGGAAATCATAAGACATAGCATGTTGAAATGTGGCACCGACGTTTGTTAAACCGAAGGGCAGTTTCTGGTAGGAAAAAGTTCCCCAAGGACAAATAAAAGTGGTTTTGTGTTGATCTGTCGACGAGATGTTGATCTAATTATATTTGGAGAAACTATCCATCAACGAGAATATTTGACTTCCGGTGCAATCGTCAATGATTTGGTCAACGAAGGGGGTGGGAAAGTTGTCTTTAGGACAATATTTGTTGATATCCCTATAATCAACACAGACACGGATCGTACCTTGTTTCTTGTTGATCAGAACAATATTCGATACCCAATCAGTTAAATCCATGGGATAAATAAAGCCATCTTTAAGAAGTTTCTCGAATTCCAGCTTGATAGTGGCTTCTTTATGAATATGGACCGGGAAAAGTCTTTTCCAGACAGGTTTAGTGCTTGGGTATGCCTTGATTTTGTGTACAATAATATCAGGGTCAATACCAGGCATCTCTTCATAGCTCCATGCGAAGACATCACAAAACTATTGAAAAAGAGATTTATACGTGGCAACTTCATTAGTGGAACATGAAGCTCAGATGTGCACATTTTCAACAACTCCAGATTTTATAGAGATGTTGAGGGGGATGGTGGGTGAAATGTTTCTTAAGTTCCCTTCGTATAACACATCATGGGTGGAGTTGAGAACCGAAGTAATAACGACAATGGTCGACGAAGTCGAAATCTATTCGTAACTCTCAAGGGTGTGTTGTTCAAGGAAGAGAATGGAACAATGATGTCCATCATCCCAAGGAGTGTCCTCCATGGACATAACTGACATAATCATCTCGTCTGTGGGAAAAATTACGTGAAAAGGATCAGGAGATGAATAGCTAAGAGAGGGGGTAGAGGGGGATGCTAATTGAATGGCTTGGTAAGTGGATTCAACTAGACTCAAGGGCATCTAGTTGTCATAGTGAAGATAATCACTGGGTGTGGGTACTACCCATGGGTCAGAAGACACGGGAATTTCATAGACGAAGGTGGATATCATGTTGATCGATGCAACCAAAGGAGGTGGAACGTCAGGTGGTGGGATGGGGAAAGTACCCATCAGAGTGGAATCTTTTAGAAGACCCACACCAACATTCTCATATCCAGGGGGTTTCTTTGCAATGAAAGGTACATTGTTGGTACATGTATCAGAGTTAGAGAAGGCCAACTGGTCCACCGTAATTACTTTTCCTTGATGTGGAAAACGTACGACATGCAAAAGAGTGGACACAACCACATGCATGGAATCAATCCAGTTGCGGCCGAGTAAAACGTTGTAATCAAGAGGTGTGTCAAAGACCTCAACTTCTACACTGACCAATTTTCCTTCTAACGTGATGGGAAACAAGGGAAGGACATTGTAAAGTTTAAATCTAGAGCCATTAAAGGTTTTTAGTATGTTGTGTGATTTAGTTAATGGAGGATAATCGATTTCTTTCTAACAATCGAAGGACATGACACACATCGAGGAACCCTCATTGATAACTGTTCTACAAATGTTCTTGTCGGTGACAACAACTTGTATTTGAAACGTGAGCTGAGGGGGCAGCCTTGGAATGTGATCTTCCAAGTCAAAAATTATTAAATTCGTATATGTAGGATCAATTCCACCAATAGATTTCAACAATGCCTTTCGTTGTGTAGGACAACTCTGAAGGACTTTGAGGGATGACATCAAGAACAATGCTTGAGCCAGATCCTCTACAATACTGTAGTTTTGGGCAGCACACGCATGAGGATTGAAAGAAAACTTTCAAACAATAGCCTTTGGGGGAGGGAGAAAAACTGTATCTAGTCTCGGTCATTTGAGACGAAGAGGACCATTGGTAGGTGGAGCCGAGGGAAATGGTTGGACCAATGAAGGAGGTATTTCATCAACTTTCTCCTTGGCGGAAGAATAATGTTTGGCTTGAGTGGTAAGTGTGATGTCATTCTTCTTTGAATCACCTGTACACATTAAGACATAGGAAGTAGTCGAGGGGGAAGGTTGGTCATGAATGACCAATTGGGCCTGTTGTTGAGAAGGGAAGGGTTGTGACAACATGGCCAGCATAGGTGGTTTCGGGGTCCCTTGAAGGAACTTAGTAACCTTGGCCCATCTTGGACAATCCTTAGTGTAGTGATCATCACCACAGATAAGACAAGGGTATCAGGGTTTGCGCTTATCCTTATCGTAAATAGGTTGTGTTTTGGTCTTCTCAGATTATGGATTATTTTAATCCTCCTTATTCTTACCCTTCCCTTTTTTGGATTTATTCTTTCCAGCATGGATAGATTAAACAGAGTTCACCTTAGAAGTCTTATTGGCGGGAGGAGTAGGAGATGGAGCATGTTGAACATTAGAAGAAACAAAATTGGGGTTGGTGGTAGAGGCTTTTGTGAAGTGGGGTTGGGCATGGAAAGTGTTAATCACACCATTATCTTCATGAGAAGCAGCATGAGTATTTGAAGTAGTGGTAGTAGAATGACGAGGTGAATCAGGGAGTAAATCGTAAAGAGTAGCCATTTGTGAGTAAATGAGGTCAAGGTATTGAGCATGAATGATCACTTGTTCTTCTATGACAACTCCACCCATGGCGATGTCACGAGCGATGTCATTCATGAATGATTTCGTGAACCACTCTGCTAGTAATTGATCGGGAAGCTTGAGTTTGATTAGACGTCATATCCATTGCCACTCATGAATGTGATCAGAGATATGAGTGGCTTTGGCTTGTTTGAAATAACTCAAAATTTTAGTTGTTGTTTCGTAACAGATCGGTAACTGGTAGTGGGTGAGGAAAGCCATGGTGAGGATGTTAAAGTTAGTGAATAATCCTCGTGGTAATTCTATATACCACTTCGCGGATAAACCCATGAGAGTTCGTTGAAAAATATGTAATCGAATAGAGTCATCCATCAAAGAGTTGGATGAACACCAAAGGTGGAAATTCGTTACATGATTGTTCAGGTCCTCTCCCAGTTTACCATCGAACTTTGGAATGTTGGATGGTAGTTTGTCCAGTATTATGGGCCATTGAGGAGAGTGACTTATAGGATCATTTAAAGTTCTAGACAGATCAAGGAGGTCCATGGTGGCTAAGAAGGGTAATTATCTATTTATGTGGGGGTACTGGTGACTTTGGGGAGGAAGTCCCGTAGGTATACCAATAGGACTATAAGCAGTTTTCATATAATGTGAAGATCTAGGCAGGTTCGGTTGTTGGTGCGAAGGCATGTAACCTATAGGGTTGTATTGGTTAGGGTTGTTCCTTTGAACAGGGACATTGGGTCAAGCGTTTGAGCCCCAAATGGGATTGGAAGTACCTAGATATGGTTGGCATGTACTAGGGGGTATGAAAGATCTAGCTTGAGGTTTTTTCCCCCCAGTTAGTTGAGGATTATTTTGGATAATATAGTTCCAATACTGGGCCAAGGCTGTAGGTATGTTCTATCCATAGGGTGGGGTAGGTGGGGATTTCCCTCCAATCAGGGGTTATGTCCCAATTGGGATTTGACCTCTAAAAGGGGATTGTGTTTGGCCTCCAGGGTGAAATTGTCCACCAACAAGAATCTAGTAATTAGGTGTGAAAGACTGGGTTGTGCCACTAGGGTCGGTTCCTCCGATAGGGGATGGAAGAGACCCTCTAGAAGGGGGTCGAGGAAGTTTCAAAATAAAACCAGGAATAAGATTGTGCCCAAAAGGAGTGGAAATTCTAGGAGTTTTGTATGGGAATTGGGTAGGAACGAGAATAGAAGCATTCAACGCATGATATATGGGGGGAAGCATTAGGGTGATTCTAGAAGAAAGCGGTGTGCTAATGGGGGCTTGGCTAGCCACCATATTCTTGGTGGGAATAGTCATAGTATTTGGTACCATTGTAGAATGGGCCATATGAAGGGGGATGGTCGAGTGGGGATCTGTTGACGGGGTGTGAGAACCACCAAATAGATAGGCAGTCGTAATGAGAGTACGTTCTATATTAGATGTTTTGGGCATCTCATACTCGAAGAAGATATCAACACTTGTTCCAGGGCCAAAAATATCCCGTCTCGAAATGTGAGGAGACCAAAAATGATTTTGACCTTTAGGGCCAATGAACAGTCTGGTTGGTACTCCAGAAGTTTCAACAATAATATCTCTGGAATAATTTACCTGAAGAATACGTCTCTCGGAAGCGTGAGGAATTCAAGAAGTCTCTCGAGAATCAGAACCTTCCACTTGTGGAGTGGCGGTGTCTTGGACCTCACTCTATTGAGAAGAGTCCTCTAATGGGTTGGTAAGAATGGGTTGAGAACCTCCCAGATATTTTGGGTTTAGTCCTTGCATTCTACGTGAGAGGCGCACAGGGTCAATGTTGGCGGAGCTAAATATTTTACACAAGAAACTCAATGGCCAACTTATGGAAACAAACATCATGCACTAGTAAAATCTAGGAATCAAAACCAAGAAAATAAGACCTTCCTATTCTGAAGTCACTAGTTGATGATGAAATCCAACGTTGCGACGTCAAGACAAGAAGGGGTTGGGCCAGGGTGGAAAATTTACATTAACAACCTGCTTAACGGACTTACACCCTGGTGCAATATCCCACACATAATCATGGGTATACCCTCCAAGGATCCTGAGTGAGTCTTGCTAACGTTGATTCTAGGTATTGTGAAGACTTACCCCTCCACAGCCACCTTGTGTAAGACTCTAAGAAGATAGGCTACTAAAGTTACAACAAACAACAATGATTCCTAGGGAAACAGTCGACAATCTGATCCACATGCAAGGGCAGGGTATCTGGCCCGAAATCAACTTGAGAGGCTTCCACTCATCATTGTGGGTATACCTTCAAGCGACCCCCGTGATATGTGCAATCTCTACACTGATATCAACAAAGAAGGGTGATTAACTCTATCAATCTCAATGCGACCTCAGGTTTGACCCTTGTGTGAGAAGGGATTCCCAAGACAAAATGTTGCAAATGGAATTTGGCACTCCCTATCACAATATACTATTGTGTGTTTTGTGCTTTGGAGAGTGTGCCTCACTGCCTATTCCAAATCTCTAGCTTATCTAATGTCGATGTAAGAGGGCCCTAGAAAATGTTACTTGTTGAATTTTAGAGTTTCGCAATATTATTGAAGGTTGTTGTTACTCAAGAGGGAGATGGGAATGAAATCAATATTGTATGAGACTTTGACCCAATAATGTGTAAATAGAAATGAATGATGCAAGATTTCCTTCGATGAATTCTATCTATAGTAGGGAGAAAGATTTTTTCTGGAACAATGCAAACTATGATGTACAATTCCCTTTTCAAATGTAGTACTAAACAATCATTAACAATGTAATTTCACTATTCGTTCTGTTTCAATATTTCAACGCCAATATTTTTTGAATAAATGATTTCTTAAAAGACTTAAAAGACTTTAATTTTTTTTTTAGAAACCAAAAATAGGGATGGAACTAAGAAAGGGTAAGCAACCAATGAAAATAAAATACTCAACAAACACCCAAATCGATCTTTCAATGGAGATAAAAATATAAATTGACAAGGAAATATCTCTTCAAATATGAACAAGAAATGTTTTTCTAATCATCAAGCGATCCAGAAGATGCAATCAGTTTATAAATCCAAACCCAAGAAAAGATCTTTGATCGAGCAAGAACTAAGAGACAAATCTAGAGATTATATCCTTGTTGACAAAAACAAAGATCGAAAAAAGATCAAAAGAGAGGTGTTCGATCTCTGAAATAAATCAAAATCAAGTTGAATCAATCAGAAGCATTCAAAAACTAGTATAAAAAATCTTTTTTCAAGCTAACTGAAGCAAAAAATGGGTAATAGTAAAGGTCAAGACCCAATCCAAAAAGTTTTCAAATGCTGCCACGGGCAGGCAGTATAATGCAGTGCAAAAATGAGTGATTTCCGCGGGACAATAGTCATGCAGGTCGTGGAAATACCTCACTGGAACGAACCACTAGGGTGCGGAAATGGAAGGTTTATGTGGACTACTAATAGGGTGCAGTGGAGACGTGTTTCATAAAATAGAAAATTTTGGAAAAAAGACAAAGTGTCTCAGGAAAATTTTAAACCCAATGAGTCTAATTGGATCTCCCATAGACTCAGAGACTGAAATAGAATGTAAAAGATAGGCTATAAGAAAATGGCCATTGAAAAACCACAATCAAGTTGTACTTTCCCTAGTCGAGTCACCAATTTTGTTAACGGGTAAATCGGTAGATGCAGACATGAACTAATCCCCCTAGATCCACCTGGATCTAGAACAAAATAAGATGGAACAATATGTTTTCCCTAGATTACAATCATTGAATTTAATTACCAACGAAGGAATAGATAACATACCCTATGAATCGTTTCCTTATGTCTTTTTTGATCTTGTTTTGCTCCGATGCTCCTGAGAGATCAAATCTGTAATAACACAAATCAACTAATGTGAAAGTAGCGATAATGAAATTCAATGAAAACCTAAACATGTGATCAAGGAATCATGTAATAAAATATCAATCATTTTATGGGAGAGAGACATGCCACCATATTATATTAATGAAAGATAGAAGATACAACCGAATCGCCTTGATGTTGCAAGTTCCCTATTAGTGGCCCTTCATTCTGACACACACATACATTTGCTCTGACTTTTTGTATGAATATTTCTCTCAAAATCTTGATGGATGAATGGAGACCTCAAGCATCACTTGAAATAAGATTCTTCATAGTCTTCAATCTATTCTCTCTTCATTCTCTATGCTTCTTTATGCTTGTATCTCTAACCATTTCCATGAGAAGCCTATCATTATATAGGATAAGCTAAAGTGGTTAAAGAGATGAGGATGATCCCACCAAATTAGAGAAATCAGTAGGATTGTAACCACATGGACGCCACTTCATATTTCTAGAAGATTCCACTTCTAGAAGCTGCTAGAACTTCTTTCCTCTTTTAGTTTTAAAGCACTGTTGTGACCTGCCTATATATCAGCCTGCAAAAATCCTGCGGACTATCTATAGTACAACATGTGGAAATTATGGATTTATGCACTATGTAAAGGGATTTTCTCATAGAGGCCTTTCAAAAATTCATCTTGCAAGGGTGGAAAGAGGTTTCTTTTCTTGGGAAAAAGATTATATTGGGAACCTGAACACACATTTATGTAATCATCATCAGGGTGACCAAAATAATGTGTAACAAGCAGGCATATGCTTTGGTCAAATCCCTCAAGGCTTTCAGAGTATATGTTATGCATTCAAAGGTTGTTTCATATGTCCCTTTGGACTCAATGAAAGAGATATTGATCCATCCTGACATAGATGGGAAGAGAAGCAAATGGATTTATGAAATTATGGAATTTGACCTTGAAATAAAGCTAGCTAAATTGGTGAAAGGTCATGGTTTATCCAGGTTGTTGGCTAAATCAAATTGTAAATATTTGGGGGTTAATTTTATGAGCATAAAATCCAAAAATAAGCAAGTTCAGATTGCTAATAAAATCTCTCATGATATCCCGAGCTTGGAATAATTCACTTGGTATAATGACATCATACATTTTCTGCAAAAGTTGCAATCTCATGATGGCTCTAACAAGAACAAGGTAAGATATTTAAATCTCAAAGAAATCAAATATTGTCTCATTGATCAGTTTTTGTATTGGAAATATCTTCTAGGAATACCAAGGAGAACCTGATGATATGGTCAGGAGGATACAATAGCTGGTAGAAGTACATCAGACTAGGGAGCAGCTACTTGATAAAGCTCAAGACCATCAACAGAACATAAAACGAGCCTCTGAAAAAAGGGTAAGCAAGGAATATTTTCAGTTGGAAGATCTCGTGATCAAGTGGGATGCACCCAAACAAGACAAAGAAAAACATGGTAAATTTGAAGCCTTGTGGATTGGTCCTTTCAATATTTATGAGGTATTTTCAAATAACACTTATAAATTACAGAACTTGGAGGATTATAAAGTCTTTGGTGGCCCTATCAATGGGAATTTCTAAAAAAATATTTTTCTTAAGCCAGGATTGGCTTCCCATCCATTGTAAATACCACTTCCTCTTTTATTTATGTTTGAATAAGTGACCACATGACCCAAAATCTAAGGCACTGGAACTACTTTTTCTTGGTAACTCACAGGGAGCATGTCATCCCCTATGGAGCCAAATTTTATCACATGAAATTGTCAAGGGTCGCATATAATTGTTGTTAAGACCCAAGTCTACACCCCTACTCTGTCTCTCTCTCTCTACTCACATACCAAGTCCTAGAATTTTTCCCTTTCTGACTAGTAAAGTCATTTTTTCTTTTTTTAAAGACCTTGTTTCCCTTGGTGTCTTTCTTGACTGAGTCTCAGCCCAAAGTTTTTATGTTTTTTCTCGAAGGATAAATGCTTATGATGATTTGGGTTCAAATTATTTGTCATCTTGTTTTCCTGAGCTCACAACAATTCATCCAAGTCCTTTTTTGATACAGGTGACAACCATGAGCATAAAGCACAGCATTAAAAGGTATTCTATTTTTGGTTGAAGTAAAAGCAATAGGCAGGTTCATCTTTCAATGGTGGATATCCCAAGAATAGTTTAGGTCAACGTCAATTGTGCATTTAGAATGTCAAATTTGTGTGAGTTTTAAAGACCAGGTGGATGCCCCGGAGTTACAAATCAAGTTCCATGTGTCCTTCTCCATCAGATGGTCATGATTTACTTCAGGAGTTTTGACTTCTCCTCTCCCGATTTTGACCAAAGTAATTTTTCCTGAAGTTATAGATCTTTTTCCATCTATCCCTCTGGATGATGGCCACATGGCACTCATTTCAAGCATTTTTTGGACATGTCTTCAGCCTATTTTTGAGTGACACATGTCACCCCTCCATCCATGACATGTCATCATAGTGATGTCAGGCCCCCATGTCAGCTATAGGAGATCATCCTTCGGGAAGTGTTCTTGTTCAAGCACCAAGGTTAGTGCCATATCCATGTGTGGTTTTAATGGATCCTAGAATTGGTGGGCGGATAAACTTTAGCGGTGGTGTTAAATTTAGTAGGTGGCCCAAGTCATAGATCACAACCAGATAAATGACCATGTTTCATTGCAGAAATGCAGCATGCTCAAACGATAAAATTCTTGAGCGGTCCTACAATTGAAACCATGGTATAGAGGAAGAGCTATGTGGTGGGAGGTGGTGAATTGCGAGATCAAAAATGGTGTGAACCCAAACCACCTTTGATGGACTCATAATCACGTGCTTATATAATGACAAATTGGAGAGAAGAATGTGGTCACCCCCTAGGAATTAAGCCTCACTCTGATCCTAAGGAGAGATCAATTAAGAAAAGAGGGACTGGTAGTTGAAACCTTAGCTCAGTCCATAAATAGGAAACTTCAAAGCTATGGTCGAGGAGACAAGACTATCGGCCTGAGGTACCACAATGGACAATTTCTTCTTGCAGTCCCTTATTGATATGAGCTTGCCTCTGATGGGAGGAAACATGCACAGTATGAAAGAAAGATGCATAGACGTAAATCTTTGAATGGGATGGCCAAATCACACTACTGGAAGTTGTGAATTGATCTGATTATAAATAGGTCAGTTCAATATTTTGTTAAGGTCATCAACTGGATCCATATTTTGTAATATTTGATAATAGAGTTGTTCTCTAGTTATGTATGAGACTTGAGACTTTCACATTAATAGAAGTCAGTTTCTTTCATCATCTTGTTTAATATTTGTTGAAACAATCGTGCATGGAGGATCCAGACAATGGTTGTAGTTGTATTGTAATGTAGGATTGATTATAATGTTGTTGTGACCTGCTTCAGTAATTTTCTTTGTTACCTTATTTCTTCTTATGTTGAAATGTTCATGCATGGAGGATCCATAAGATTTGTTGTAATCATGTAGTAATGGAGGTTTGATTTTTATGCTATGAGAATCCATCTCCATGGATTCCATGTCTGGTTTTTCATCCATTAAGAATGAAAATGACTGTGTGTTTATGGTCATTGATCAGTTTTCGAAGATGGCCATCCTCACAACCTATAAGAATAATTTCACAGTGGTAGATACTGCCAATATCTTCTTTGAATGGGTTTGGGTTCACTTTGGGATACCATGGACCATCATCTCTGACCAAGACAACAAGTTCCTCAGAACATTTTGGTCAAGTATCTGGTCTTTGTTGGACACCAAGCTCACAAAATCCACTTCTTTCCACCCCCAAATCAATGGCCAAACCCAGGTCGTCAATCAGATGATTGTGCACATCCTGCGCATGTACAATTCTAAGCATCCTCATACATGGGACAAGAGTCTCCCATATGTCCAACACATTTACAGCATGTCTCTCCATAGTTCCACCGGCCATAGCCCATTTCAATTAGGTCTAGGTTTCCAACCCTTGGGAGCCATTGATGTTGCACTTCCTCTTGCCATCACACAGATAGACTCTTCCCCTGATCAATATGGGATTAACAAAGCCACCAGATTCATTGAGCAGATTCAACACATCCTCCAATAGGTCCAGGATATTTTTCATAAATCCAACGCTAAGTACAAGAATCACCATGATAAACACAGGGTACCACACTAGTTTTAGGTTGATGACAAAGTTTGGTTACATTTGCAGAAGGAGTGTCTCATCGGGCCCCATCAAAATATTCTCCCACTTCATTATGGGCCTTACACTATCACCAAGGCTATGGGTAGCAATGTTTTTGAGCTCAACACTCCACCCTTCCTTGGTCTACATACAATATTCAATGTGAACCTCCTTTGGCCATATTTTCCACCATTATTGGATGCCTCTAAGATCATCGAACAACTAACCCCAATAGAGCTCAACCCTGACTACATGGAACAAGCATCCAAAAATCAAATAGTGGACACACAGGTCAAGGGAAATCATAAGTAGTTGATCCATATTTATCAGGTTGTCAAGGTAGGGAAACTCCTACACCAATGAAATTCGCTCACTCAAGGCCAAATCTAGCAGAAGTTTCCTCACCTGATGGGGGAACTCAACACAATGGAGACCATTTATTCCTAAGGGGGGAGGATTCATCCAGGTGGATATTGGTGGCCACTCACCTATTCCAACTAGATCCTCGTGTCCATTTTTTACTCAACACGTCTTTCTATACTTCTTTAAAATTGTTAGTTATACACTTCTGGGGATGTCTGAAGCCTCACACATTCTCTGGGTGGATACAGGTGGCCTCTCTCCTAATCCAACTGGATTATTTTTTATGCTTTCATGTCAGCACATCTTGTTGTACTTCCAGTGTTGTTTTAAGGCCCTATTGGCATCCAACATTCCTATTGATTTTTATCACAAATAAAATCACCAAAAAGAAATTATATCTTTATGCAGTTGTCACCTCCTCGCATTTATAAATGCTTATGTTTTTGAGTTTCAAGGAAATGATTGGGCTAAGCTTATCTTATGAGTTTTCTTTTGTTTAATTTTTTCGTTTGTTTTGTCTTAAAATTCATGAGTGTAAGCATGAATTTAAAGAAAAACTTGGTTTGGGTAATGGTTCTATGTCTACCTAAGAAATTTCACTTTGAAGTCGCCCATATGTTGCTAAGCTTCAAATTTTATTAACTCATTAATTAATTCACCATCACAATTTTTATGCATTATGGGTAATGGCTTATAATCAGTTCTATGGTCGATTGTTTGGTTTTAATTTGTGAATGTGCAAACATTGGATTAACATTAATTCTCTCAACAATCATATCAACTCCCATGTCATGGTACAAGTCTCATGTACCCTTGAATACACCTCACCTTGTTGTAATTTTCATTAATGAGCCCATTCATTATTCAAATTGGCATTTGATATTGTTGGAGGGTTTGGTATTCATTTTAGGTAATGGTTCATATTTTTTCACGCCCTCTGGTGTTATGTTCTTCCAAATTCATTTTATCAAGCATGGCAGTCTCCAAACTCCATAGTTTTCAGGCCTTTTTTGTTTACACACATTTCTCTCTGCTACTTGTTTGTTGGAAGCTGAAACCTACCACTTTTGTTATATTTTGTGTTTATTGCATAGTTTCCATGGCTCTGTGGTTCGAATCAAGCCGAATAGTTTCCAATACCTTTTTCCCATGATGACGCCATAGATGACCTGAAGGCTCACAGTTGGGATGTCTTCCTCAAGAAATTTGAAGGCTACAACCTCATTGTTGCGTAGGCCTTTGCATAGACATTTGATGTTTTTAGGGCCAAGATCGGAGATGTGCAATTGGAAGTCATAGAGGATTTGATAACCCAGGTGACAGGATTCCCATAGGAAGGTGAGAAGTGGTTTAAAAATTCTAAAATGGAGGATGTTCCATGGATCTTGTTCATGGTTTCTCGCGAGTATACTTGTTGCCCCAAAGGTATTCCTATTGCCTTTATGAAACCGAGATGGCACAACCTCATTTTAATTTTGAAATAGTTTATCACATGTGAAGGTCAGTATGGTTTGGTCTTTTTATACCACATTCGATTGCTTATGTTATTCATAGGGTTTGAATTGAACATGTCATTCTACTTGTTAATGAACCTTTATAAAATCCCAAAACGCTATAAGTGACAGAGCATGAAATACATGGAGAGCCTTTTTCATCATGGGCTCGTTAAAATCCTGTTGCTATCACATCTATCACAAATCAGGGACAATTGGGAGAGTTTCTTGAGGCGAAATGTTTTTTCCCAGACCGACAATACAGTCAACCTTCCTTTAAAATTAAACCCTGATTTGGATAGTCCCATGACCTAAAGTCAAGGTTTCAATTCTCCTGATGGCTATGAATGTAATGAATCTATGTCTATTGCTTTGGAAACCCTCATGGTTAAAAAATTACCATGTATGTTTTCACCCAGGAAATTGTTAGAAGACGTACTGGGTGAATTAAAAGGGAAGACTTCCCTTGTGCTTACGAATGAATCTAATCAGGATCATAATGATAAACCTATCGCAAAGAAAATTCGTAAGAGTAAGAAACAACAGAGCTCAAATTTAAATTTTAGGATTAATAGGTCTAGTCGATTGATTTCTAGGAATTTAAGGAATTGGAAGAAGGATCATTTGATCTTGATCTCTACGATTGAGGTCAATGATCATTGTTCAAATCAAGAGATAAACAATTTCCTGGATCAGGAAGATCCAGACAACCAACGTCCTGGGAACGAAACTACTGCCCAAGTTGAACAGTATGACTTCATGTCTAGATTACCCCCATGTCTCAAGGGAAAAGAAGTTTTTGTTGGCATTAGTCATGACTTAAAAAAATCCACAGGGAAGCACAAAATACTTGTTGTTGAATACATTCCACATCGATCTGTCATTGCACAAGTACATTGTGACAGTTTCCTAGATTGGATAGAACACTATTACAAGGATATTCCATTGTTATGGGATCAAGTAAAATGTCTAGCTTCTCAGAATTCTCTACTGGAACAAGAGAACCAAGAGTTTAAAGCACACACTGAAAAGGAAAATAAAAGACCCAAGAGATCCAGTAATATAATCATAAAAAATACAACCAGTTTCAAGGCCATCATAAATTCACAACTGTCTGATCCTTCTTTAGCTAATTTCTAATGGTAAAAAATATTTTATTTTATTTTATTTCATTATGTTATGAAAAATCAAAATAGGGAGATTTAATTTTGATTTCTTTTGTTAATAATAAGACTAGCTACAGAATCTATGATTATGTAGCCAACCTGTTTATGAATATTAGTTAGCATTATTTTCTGAATATCAAATTTGTTTTGCTATCTACAGGTAATTGATGATTATGATGTTGATTACATGGGGAAAACATCTTGGATCATGCTCTTTATTATTCAGTAGTTTCTTTCTTTTATGTAGATAAAACTTTGTTATTACTTTGACAAACCAACTCATAAAGGAGTGGTTTCTAGTTTTACTATTTTTGTAACACTATCTATTTTGGGGGGATTGTACTCTATCTTGCATGATAAAAGTATGTGAATCCTAAACTAGTTTAAATATTGGTCACTCTTAGTAGTGAGGACATATTTTAATAGGATACATTATGGACATATAATTTTTGAAAACTATTATGGAGAAGTTGTTCATCATTTGGCTTTAGACCTGTGTGACATTTACCCCATTTTATTTTTGCCTCCATTCTATCAAATATCATAATTCTTGATGCAGCTTTAGTCTAGTTATCATATGATATTTCATATTATTAAGCACTTTAATTATGTTTGTAATTTGTTGTTCCATATTACATATGTGATCAATCAACCATTTAAATATTGTTGATTTACGTTGGATATTAAGTGATGGATTACATTAATGCTTTGAATTGAGTTTCCTCTCTTTATAAGTATTGATTATCATAAGGTCATCAAATACATATATTTATCATTATTTTGTTATATTATTGTTCCAAAGAACCTTTGAGTTTGTTCTGGGAGTATTAGCATTGTTATGTTACAGGTTTCCCTCATAAGCAGGACATTCAGGAGCTTGAATTGCACAGAAGGATAAATTCAGTTTAGTCGATTAGTTACAGGTTAGTTTAGATGTTGTTTATTTAAAATATTTTGTTAATGAAATAAGAACAAAATAAATTAGATTTTGACTGTTTACGTATTCTTGTTGCATTTATATTTGATTAGCATTAGTTAGTTTTAGATCTTTAGATATTCAAAAGAAAACAGAGAAATGTATGTGTTTTCTTCATCTCTTTCATAAACAATTTCAAAAACATTTGTTTCGCAATATTTCAAGTAAATCTTGTACATTGTACATAAACTGTTTATAATCATATGCACATATTCATGTTTCCATTTGAACTTTTGTAATTATTATATTATTAGTATCATAGCTTTATAGATTAGTTTCTTTTCTTTATTATTTTTAGGACTTTAGTTGGCCAACGGAGCCATTAAACCCGTCGGGTCATTTCATTCCAAACGGCTTGGGTTATTTACACAACCCTGGTCTGGATTTGACCTTCTAGTTGACGGTGTGTCAAATACACCCATCAACAGGCCCTAAACATTGTTTTGTTGACTCTCCAAAGTCAGACTATAGAAGCAATCAGAGTCTAATGGTGGAATGTCTAGTTCTCTTAAATACCTTTCCAACGATCTATCACATGCCTAAAATGGAGGTCGTATGAAAATGTTAAGACCCTAGGAAGTTGAGGTACCAAATTACACCAACTTACCCATAGGGCCCACATGACTTTTGGTGATTCACCTTCTAGGGTTAGTGTTTGCACCCTTTTCATCGACTTGGTGAGCAAATCAAGGGTGCTTACATGCCCAGTTGGGTCTTGTTGAGCATGACAGCTGTAGAGGAAAGAGTTAGGAAAAGAACAACAAAACTATAAGCAAGAATTAAACTAATACAAACTAAAATCATGAGCATATGGATAAAGAAATAACAAACACAAAAAGACCAATATCACCAATGTTTTTAGGTTGATCAATTGATGAAATCAAAGCACAATGAAGAAAGGGGACTAAGGGTCCCTTCTTCCTCCAAAGGAAGGCTCTTGAGCCCTCACAAACTTGCTCTCCTTACAATAAGAAAATTAAAATGATGGTGAAAGAACTCCCAAGCACATCCACTCAATGGAGAGGTGGATAGCTCAATGAAATGGTGCCAATGTGTTATTGTCAAGGAGTGAGTCCTTAAAACAATCTAGGCA
>JZKD02S1619879.1:629176-646766 GCA_000966675.3 Picea glauca
AACATCAAATACATGTAGTAGAATGTAGAAATAATAGAACATAGAAGGCTAGGCGTGCCTACTACAATAATCCTAGGGTTGATGAACACAAAATCATGAATAAGAATATTTCTCATCTTATTCATCTTCTTGAGATCAATAATATCAAGTTTCCTAATTCTATCAATCAAATTTTATCATATGAGAATTCCTTTAAGGCACAAGAAAAAAATAGAAAAAAGGACCAACCTCATGCACGTGTGGCAATGGCATATCCACCATATTCTTGGGTACTTGTTTTAGGTTACTCACACCACATGGCTTCATCATAAGATGAATTTCCATCTTTGGAGCCTTGTTTTATGCCTATATCTTAGTGGGGGATAATACTCTTGTTTAGGTCTATGACAAAGGAACAATTGACTTGGATGATGGCCAATTCCAAAAAGTTATTTATGTTCCCTCATTGCAACAAATATTCTTTCCATATACCATATCACACATTATGGCATAGGTAGGTGATTGGAATTCACACCTAAATCGGTGATAATTAGTGAGATGAAAAGTGGAGATACTATTCTTGTTGGGAAAGAAGATAATTAGTTTAGCATGCACATGTTTTCCAACTTTATTCCCAAGACTCTATAAATTGTACTTCTCACTCATTCTAATGATGTAAGAAAATTGTGGCATGAACATCCTGGTCACCTCAATTATCCCTATTTGTAGTTGTTAGTAACATTTCTCATCCGAAGCACAAAAGCGATCAGGTTTGCAAGTTGCACAAGGAGTGCCCGAGCACGACATGGGAAAATCTTGTTTTTTGGGTTCCCTAGCAAGTAAGCGGGCGAAATTATGTTGTCGACAGTCCAGATCCTTTCATAAGATCAGATTGGTGGTCAGCGGGAAATCGAGGATGGCAGAGTTGCGCCAAGATTAGCACAAATAGATCGCGCCCATATTGTATGCAGGGAAGAATAGCAGTCGTTCATCCAAAGGACACGTGGCGTGAGATCTGGTCGCATCGTCTTTTCGGCAGTCGTGAGTTCAAGGGGTGAAGGTTTTATGTCGTTTTACATTTTAAAATACCAAACCCCGAAGCGTCGAGAGCACCCAAAGGCGGGCCCACAATATCAAGGAGCAGTCTCAGCCGTCCATCTAAAGGGGACACCTGGTGCGTGATTAGGCTCCCCACCTTTTCGCCCATCATGATTTTGAAGCGTAAGGAGCAGCTCCCTCATATCCCCGGCGTGCGAGGTAGCGAGAGAATCAAGGACCTGGGGCCCACAGCATCATCGGGAGAGTTCAAAACCATCAGATCTAGAGGGGTGCATGGCACCAGATTAAACTGTCTTGACATTTCGCTCATCGTGATTTCAAGAAGTAGGGATCATCCCCTTCCTATTTGCGAACACCGAAAGCGCCTTGGGAATAAGCACAGGGTCATAGCCCGTGGTCACTGGGGAAAGAAAATAGCTACGCAAAAGGGGCCAAAGGTGTCGGGTTTCAATCACAGAGAGGCCCGTCATGACCTCCAGTTGCCATCGGTCCTAACCTCGATCCTGGTCTGTACTTGGAGTAAATGAAGGCAAGAAGGGGTGGTTGAAACTTCCTTTCATTCATTAAGTGTGAGGAATGGAGGGTCTGGCAAGCGGTCTGCTCGGAGGGGTCTTGTGTACAGATTTTTCCAAAGAAGCCATGCCAAAGTCCTCGAAGAGATAGAGAAGGTTGCACATGCTAGCTCAACACTTAATGGCTCAGCTACCCTCCTTGCAGGAGCCATGCGCAGTTAAGGTGGCGCTTGAAGAAATATATCAGTACGAGTTTGATTAAAGGGACATCAAGCTTTGGGTGACTGGGCACGTCTCTGTGAGGAAAATTTTCCTAAGTATATAGACTCAGTATTTGTATTTTGTAATGGATCGATGGTAGAGCAAAGCTCCCGATTGTAAAGTTTTAACACATACAGTCTAGTTCTATGGTTATGTATCGGTATGTAAGATTTCTTGCTTAATGACAGACATTCTTCTCACCCCATCTAATCTTCATCTCATGCTGAGAGAGTTCGTGATTGACGAATTTGCACGAATTATTACAATTGTGTTGCGATAAAGGATTTATTGTGGCATCATTGCATTCTCTAGTTTTCTGCATTTGAATGTAAGAAGATCTTGCATTTAGATTCCTTCTTCTACAGTTTTTTAGAAACCTGATGTTTACGACATACCTTTGCATCTCTCTGATACAATTCCTCCTCCTACTCACCCTTACTACAACTTACTGTCTGAAGTTTATATAAGACCTTACTCGCCCATGCATGCCTGGCCTAGTTTCGGAGTTAGAACCACACCGTCTTGAGTTAACTTCCAATCGATCACCCCATTAAAAAAATCGTGACATAAAAATGATGGGCATTGGGCTCTTCTCCTGCAGGTGATCCAGGAGTGACTTCTGATGCTAACATTTCTGGCGCTGTTGTCGGGGACGAAGTTGAAAATTTTCCCAGGGATTAAACGACATTGAGGCTCTGATTATGAAGGTGCATCAGGTATCAGAGCCTTTAAATATTTTTGTTGTGCATCTGGCGACTCCATTGTGACAACTCCACTGTGGTGAACCTTCCATGTTAATTGTGGCTTTTAGAGGTAGACACACGCGGTCTCATCCACAACTACCTCTAGCTACACCTGAAACTGATCCAGAGGTGGTTCTTAGAAAAGGAAAGGCCCCTGAAGAAGAAGCTTCCACCGCTGAAATAGGTAATTCGCCATCTCCTTCTGCAGGAACTCCATTTTCTCCTCCTCAGTTTCTTAATAGACCTCTTTCGAAGGTTTCCCATTTTCTGAATTTCAGGAGTGTTCCTGCTGAGTTTTCCCCTCCTGGTCTAGGATTGGAGGGAGAAATCCTTGTCACTCCCCTCTCCTCCAAAGTTGTACCTTGGCGTAGACCCAGGACTACAAAATATTTTCCCACTCCTGCACAAAGAGGAGCACCTACTAACTTGATTATGTTAGCCTTCTCCTTAAATCCCCTTTTATTTCCCAGTCCACTTCAGGACTCATTCCCAGTAGCGCCATTGAGAACTCCTTCTCCTCCAGGCTCTCCTCCACCTAATATTCCTATGGCTGGTGCTAATCCCCCTCTAAATAGAATGGATTCCATAGTCAATTCCAGATATGCCCCCTTAATCCTACCCCATCCTATGAATCCTCTCCCTGCTGGAGATTACTTGAAGTATATGCCCAAGTTCACTTGGGAAGGGGATGTAACTGCTGAAGAGCATCTGGCTACTTTCTACAGTTATGCAGACAACCTGAACATTGAAAATGAAGATGTATGGATGAGAGTCTTCGTTCAGAGCCTAGATGGTGAGGTGAGGAAATGGTTTAGAGGATTGACCCTTGGATCTATTGATGGGATCGAATCCCTGGATAGTGCTTTCTTGAGGAAGTGGGGCGATAGGAAGGATTTCATGTATTACATGATAGAGTTTGGGTCTTTGAAGAAGATGGATGGAGAGTCTGTCTCTGACTTCTCCAAAAGATTCAATAAGATGTATAACAAAATCCCTACCGAGATAAAGCCATCAGAAGCCTCAACCAAGATTTCTTATGCTAGTGTGTTTGGCCCCGATTTCTGTCTGTTATTGAGAGAAAGAAGGGCCACCTCCTTAGCTCAAATGAAATATGCATCCATAGAAGTGGAATCCAATGTATTAGAAACTGATATATTGAGAAACAAGGGTGATGTAGAAAGAATAAAGGGAAGGTCAGAAGCCTCAACTTCTAGCCCATCGGTGCCCCACCCTCAAGTGGATGAGCTGACCAGGATGGTGAAGTCTCTGTCTGCATAGATGGACAGAATGAAGGTGGAAGGGAGGCAAGAATACAAGGGCCCTCAGAACGCCGAAAACAAAGGAGGTTTCAGGAGGCCAAACAATACTACTTCCTCGACTGTGCAAAGAGAGAAGTTAAGAGACAAAGAAGACCAGAAGATTCAAGCCCCTTTCCAAAACAATTTTGTGGTCGGGGAGGGAAGAAGGGGAAACAGACTAGCTTGATCCCAAAATCCACTGCTTCGTAGATATTGCTCCTTTTCCTTATCTCACTCAATCATCATACGAGGAGTCTCTCATGGACAGTTAGCTAAATGAACTGAGCAAGGGAGACAAGGCTAGTGGAAGCCAAGGAAGGTATGATCTAAGGTCTAAGAAAAAGAAAGTAGCACGTGATGTTCCTGAGAAGCCCGCTAGGATGGAGAAACCTGCTAATGAAGGAGTGGACAGTCACAGAGGTAAGAAGATCTGACCCCTCTCTCCCATACTCCAGATTCATGTTCCTGAAATAAGAGAGATCCCTAAGCTTACTTCTTCTTTTAATTTTGAGCATGAAATTCAAAAGATCAGAATCCCTATGCCCTTTACTGAATTGATTAAACATGAAGGGTTCAAGAAACGCTTTTCTGAACTTTTATAGTTTGAGGTCTCATGCCTTCCCACAGAATCCATCAATTTGCAAGATGAAAAGCCTACATTAATTCTAGGTCCTATGGTAGAAGACAGGAATGATTCATCCCCTCCCTTCTACACTTCCTTGAACATACATGACAAGGTACTGCACAACTGCTTGATCGATTCGGGGGCTTCTCACAACCTCATGCCCAAAACTGTCATGGAGGAATTAGGGCTAGAATTCACTCGAGCCTATCATGACCTCTATTCCTTTGACTCCAAAAAATTTCAATGTCTAGGAGTTATCAAAGACCTGGTCATGACCTTGTTTCAGTTGCCCATGAAAAGTGTGGTCATGGATATTGTAGTGGCTGATGTCCCCCCCAAGTTTGGTATGTTATTATCAATGTATTGGATAAAAATACTGGGGGGAACTTTGCAGATGGACCTCACATATGCTACTATCCTAGTATTTGGAGGAGAACATAGGAGGCTATATAGGGAAGCCCAATTGGCCTATATAATCAATGATGAAGCCAATCCTACTAACCATCCCATTTTTTCCTTGGACACTTATTTAGGTTCTAGTTTACTGCAACTCACTCATGCTCCTGAGCCCCCTCTTGAACTCAGAGAGAATCCCACCACTCCTCATGCGTTTCCACCCTCCATCACCCCTGTTTGGAAAATGTTTTTTGATGGATCATGTTCCAGGGAAGGCGTTGGTGCTAGGGTGTTTTTTGTGTCCCCTTCTCAGGAAACCATGTCCTTGTCATATAAGCTAGAATTTGAAACAACCAACAATGTGGCAGAGTATGAAGCCCTTGTTCTAGGATTGATAGCTGCAAGAGAAATGGGAATTCAGGAGGTAGAAGTGTTTGGAGATGCAGAGTTGGTGGTCCAATAGATCAGAAACGCTTATCAGGCTAAGCACCCTCAACTCAAAAATTACAGAAATGAAGTGTTGGACCTAATTGACAATTTCTTCTCAGCCTTCAACATCTCTTTTATTCCAAGGGAGGATAATGTTATGGCCGATTATTTAGCTATTTCAACTAGCCAGTTCAAGGTCCCTCAGCCGTCTATGGCCAAATATGAGGTTGAGATAAAATATAGGCCCTCTGTACCCGACAATGTCAAGCATTGGAAGGTATTTGAAGATGATCTGGAAATCGAGAAATTTCTCCAATCTGTTGATGAATTTTCTGCATTGCACATTGATCAAGATCCTGATACAGAAGATAACCCTCACCCTGAGGTGTTTTTAAATAAAATTGCTAACCACCAGATCATTCATCTACCTAGAAATCACATTCTGAGGGGATTAATTCCTTTAGAAAGATTGTTCGATGGGAATGATGTGGTGGTAAAGGATAGGTTTGTAGGTGAAGACGTTGACACAGTCGAGTGCAATATTAGGACACTGGAGGAGCCTAAGTTTGTCAAGTTTTCAAGGAGTTTGACTAGAAAACAGAGGGAAGAATATACTGAGTTGCTGAGAGAATTTGTAGATGTGGTTGCATGGACCTACGAAGACCTCAAGATGTATGACACATCTATCATTGAACACAAGATCCCACTGAAGGAAGAGGCTAAGCCTTTCAGGAAGAAGCTAAGACAGATAAATCCCTTGTTTCTTCCTGTCATGGAGAAAGAAGTAAAGAAGTTGTTAGAGGCCCAGATCATCATCCCCCTAAGATATTCCGATTGGGTAGCCAATTTAGTTCCGGTAAGGAAGAAAAGTGGAGAAATCGGGCTTTGTGTCGACTTCAGGAACCTGAATAGGAGCTCAAAGAAAGATAATTATCCTCTGACCAACATGGAACACATATTGCAGAGGGTAACCGGTGCATCTAGGATTTCCATGATCGATGATTTTTTTGGTTATAATCAGATATCGGTCATGCCTGAAGACAGAGAAAAAACAGCCTTCACCACTCCTTGGGGCACATTCATGTATGATAAAATGCCTTTTGGACTGATGAATGCAGGAGCGACATTTCAGAGATCCATGGACATAGCCTTCATCGGGGAGAAATATAGGTTTGTGGTGATCTATCTAAATGACATAACAATTTTCTCTAGGTCTAACAAAGAGCACTGATGTCACCTGAGGAAAGTCTTCTCAAAATTTTGAAGGTTCGGCCTTTCCATGAACCCCAAGAAATCTTTGTTTGCTATGGAGGAGGAGAAGCTATTAGTCCCTATAGTATCAGCAGAAGGAGTGAGGATTGATCCTAGCAGAGTGGAGGAAATTCAGACCCTAATCTTCTCTTTCGCTTCCTAGGTCAAAGAAGGAAGTCCAGGACTTTTTGGGGAAGATTAACTTTCTGAGGAGATTCATCTCGAATTTTGTTGAATTGGTGAAACACATCACAGCTATGATCAAGAATGGAAATGAAGTAAAATGGATGGTCGAACCCAGGGAATCTTTTGTCCAAATAAAAAGAGCATTGACTGAGGCACCTATGCTGATCAGTCCCGACTATTCCAAAGATTTCCTAATCTTATCTTTCGCTTCTTCTGATATAGTAGTAGTGGTCTTACTATAGAAAAATGAGGAAGGGTGAGAGTAACCTATCACCTTCTTCAACAAGGCATTAAGAGATGCAGAGGTCAGATATGAAATCACGGAGAAGCAGGCCTATGCCTTAGTGAAATCTCTCAAAGATTTCAGAGTCTATGTCTTGCACTCAAAGGTGACTGCATACGTTCCTTCAGCCTCTGTGAAGGACATCCTTGTGCAGCTCGACATTGATGGGAAGAGGAGTAAATGGATAGCCAAGATCCTAGAATTTGACTTGGAAATAAGGTCTACCAGATTGATCAAGGGTAAAGGCTTAGCCAAGCTATTGGCTAAAGATAATCGCAAAGCTTTGGGGATGGATTTCATCAATGCACAATCAAAAAGTCAACATAATCAGTTGTCCGACGTAGGCCCTCAAACAGAACCCTTGTTGGCTCTATGTCCTTGGTATAAGGATTCATATATTTTCTGCAGGAGTTTCAGCCCCCAGATGGCCTACAAAGAAACAAAGCAAGAGCTTTGAAGCTCAAGGTAGTCAGATATTGTTTTATTGAGAAAATTCTATATTGGAAAGACCCCCTGGGGGTGCTTTTAAAATGCACGGATCCACGAGAGGCCTACAGGATCATGGTCGAATTTCATAGTGGCCTATGTGGGGGGCACCATTCTTGGAAGACCACAGCCCACAAAATTCTCAGAGCTGGGTACTACTGGCCCACCTTGTTCACTGATGTCTATAGAGGATTTATAGCATGTATCTCATGCCAAAGATTTTTAGGAAAACAACAGCTCAAGTCTCTACCTTTACAGCCTGTAGTTGTTTCAGGACCTTTCCAGCAATGGGGCCTAGATTTTATTGGAGAAATCCACCCTTATTCCAACAGACAGCACAGATGGATCCTGACTGCCAAACATTTCTTTACAAAATGGATTGAAGCTATCCCCACCGGGAGTACTTCCCACAAGGTAATCATTGGTTTTCTGGAAGACCTCGTCATAAGGTTCGGCTGCCCAAAAAAGATCATTACTGATAACGCAGCCTCTTTCAAGGCTGAGCCATTAGTCAAGTTCTACAAACAATTTGGGATCAAGCTGATTCACTCCACCCCATATTATCCCCGGGGAAATGGTTTAGTAGAATCCTCCAACAAAATCCTAATAAGGATCATCAAAAGATTACTGGAGGACAACAAAAGGGCATGGAACTCAAAGCTGAAATTCACTCTATGGGCTGATCGGGTGATCACAAAGAGATCTATAGGCATCTCCCCTTTCCAGTTGGTTTACAGAGCATAAGTTGTTCTCCCATCTCAGTTGGTTATTCCCGTAGTGAAATTCTTCCAGGATTATCAAGAAGAGCCCAATGACATGATCAGAAGAATCCATCAACTAGTAGAAGTCCAGCAGGCTAGAGAGCAGGTAATGATCAGAATTCAGCACCATCAGCAAGTGATCAAGCAGGTTTTTGATAAAAATGCCAAGAAGGAGGAGTTCTAGACAGGAGACCTGGTACTGAAATGGGATGCTCTTAAGCAGGACAAGGGCAAACACGGCAAATTTGAAGCCCTGTGGATCGGCCCCTTCAAAATATCTGAAGTTTTCTCAAATAACACGTATAGGTTGCAGGATTTGGAGGGTGAAGAAGTTTTCAATAGCCCAGTGAATGGGAATTTTCTTAATAAATGTTTTGTCTAAGCCTTCGGAGGCTCCTTTGTTTGTAAATATTGTCCTTTTAATTCTTTGTTTTGATTTTTATTGTTTCAGCTTAGTAAATGACTCCATAGCCCAACAGTAAGGCACTGGAGCTGCAAATGAGTCCTTAGAGAATCACAGGGATGACTCTATCCCCCATGGAGCCTAATGTTAGTAACATTTCTCGTTTGAAGCACTAAAGCGATCAAGTTTGCAAGTTGCACAAGGAGTGCCCGAGCGCAACACGGGAAAATCTCATTTTTTGGGTTCCCTGGCAAGTAAGCAGGCAAAATTATGTTGTCGACAGTCCAGATCCTTTCATAAGAGTAGATCAGTGGTTAGTGGGAAATCATGGATGTCAAAGTTGCACCAAGATTAGTGCAAATAGATTGCGCCCATATTGTATGCAGGGAAGAATAGCAGTCGTTCATCCAAAGGATGCGTGGCGCGAGATCCGGTCACGTCGGCTTTTTGGCAGTCGCAAGTTCAAGGGGTGAAGGTTTTATATCATTGTACATTTCAAAACCCCAAACCCCAAAGTTCCAAGAGAACCCAAAGGCGGGCCCACAACAACAAGGAGCAGTCTCAGTTGTCCATCTAAAGCGGACACCTGGTGCACGATTAGGCTCCCCGCCTTTTCGCCCGTCGTGATTTCGAAGTTCAAGGAGCAGCTCCCTCATATCCCCAATGTGTGAGGTAGTGAGAGCATCTAGGACCTAAGGCCCACAGTTTCATCAGGAGAGTTTGGAACCGTCATATCTAGAGGGGCACGTGGCGCCAGATTAAACTATCTCGACGTTTCGCTCATCGCGATTTCAAGAAGCAGGGATCAACCCCTTCCTATTTGCAAACACTGAAAGAGCCTTGGGAATAAGCATAGGGTCATATCCCGTGGTCACTGGGGAAGGAAAAGAGCTGCACAAAAGGGGCCAAAGGCATCGGGTTTCAGTCACAGAGAGGCCCGTCATGACCTCTACTTGGCATCAGGCCTGACCTTGATCCTGGTCTGCGCTTGGAGTAAATGAAGGCAAGAAGGGGTGGTTGAAACTTCCTTTCATTCATTAAGTGTGAGGAATGGAGGGTCTGGAAAGCGGTCTGCTTGGAGGGGTCTTGTGTACAAATTTTTCCAAAGAATCCATACCGAAGTCCTCGAAGAGACCGAGAAGGCTGCACACGCTAGCTCAGCACTTAATGGCTTAGCTACCCTCCTTGCAGGAGCCATGCGCAGTTAAGGTGGCACTTGAAGAAAGATATCAGTACAAGTTTGACTGAAGGGACATCAAGCCTTGGGTAAATGGGCACGTCTCTGTAAGGTGAATTTTCCTGAGTATATAGACTCAGTCTTTGTATTTTGTAATGGATCGATGGTAGAGTGAAGCTCCCGATTGTAAATTTTTAGCACATACAGTCTAGTTCTATGGTTATGTATTGGTATGTAAGATTTCTTGCTTAATGATAGACAGTCTTCTCACCCCATTTAATCTTCATCTCATACTGAGAGAGTTTTTGATTGACAGATTCGCACAAATTATTGCAATTGTTTTGTGATAAAGGATTTATTTTGGCATCATTGCATTCTCTATTTTTCTGCATTTGAATGTAAGAAGATCTTGTGTTTAGATGCCTTCTTCTACAGTTTGTTAGAAACATGATGTTTACGATAGACCTTTGCATCTCTCTGATACAAGTCCTCCTCCTACTCACCCTTACTACAACTTACTGTTTGAAGTTTATCTAAGACCTTACTCGCCCATGCATGCATGGCCTAGTTTCGGAGTTAGAACCACACCATCTTGAGTTAACTTCCAATCGATCACCCCATTAAACAAATCATGACATAAAATTGATGGGCGTTGGGCTCTACTCCTACAGGCGATCTAGGAGTGATTTTCGATGCTAACAGTAGTATCTCATTAAGTATGGCATGGTGATAGGTTTTCAAGATATTTGATTTCTTGATTGAATGTTCCAAGGATACATAATTGGCAAGCATCCAAAGGAAAAGTTTGACAAACACAAAGTGTGGAGAGAATTTAAAGCGATGGGACATTTTCATAACAATGTAATGGGTCCATTTCCTTATCCATCCATGATCATATCACTTTCAAGTATTTAAATCCCTTGTAGAGAAGTAGTCTGAAAAGGCCATTAAAATTCTGCATATAGACAATGAGGGGTAGTATGTGAAGAAAAACTTTGAATAATTTTTTTCTTCTTAAGGAATTGAGTTACAATGTTGTGAACCAAATGTATAAAATATCATAACAAAAACTAAGTACACACCATGTACAAAAATTTCAGCATGGAGCACAACTCCAATATAGATAAGAGAATAAGCTATCCCATATACCCCCAAGGGGAATGGTGTGGAAAAGTGAAAGAAAATGTTCTTGAAGGAAGTGGTGAATTCCTTGTTGCAGTCCAAATTTCTTGCTCCTATATTTTGTGTAGAAGCCATTAATTATACCTACTATATTCAAAACATGGTTTATCGCAAATATTTGAAGGGAGTCACTTATTTCAATGCATGGAGTGGTAGGAAACCAATAGTCAAGCACTTTAAAGTGTTTGGTTCTTTAGCATGGGATCAAATGCTTGCAAAGAAAGGAAAGGAATTGGAACCACGGATTCAATATTGCATATTCGTGGGATATCCTAATGGTGTTAAGGGATATTAACTTATCAACCCTACCATTGATCAACTTTTTATTCAAAGGATTCTCATTCTATTGGAATTTCATTATTTACAATCAATTCTATTGATGCTACCATCGATTATACACTTGCACCATTTCTTGATAATGAGGATGTTACTTCCTCTTCTTTAGATGATGAAAGTGATTATGAAGGAGATACAACAAATCCAAGAGAGGTTGCAAAGAACTATACCACAACACCATGTTGGGCATGTCTAACTCTCTAAGAAATAAGCACCTTGGTGGATGATCCAACAAACACAAGGTGTACATGTTCTTAGTTTTAGGGAGATCCACATGATCTCACTACTAAAAAACCTCTCCTATTCATACAGTGCTACATTGGTACTATTATATATACAAAAACCTTAAATGAGGTTGTTGGAGATATTAAATGAGATGCAACTATGTAGGAGAAGTATCATTCTGTAATGAAGAACCACACCTAGGAGTTGGTTCCCCTACCTCTAGATAGAAAACTTGTTCAATGTAAGTGGATTTATTAGAAATTTTTTGTAGAGGATGGTATAGTGAGAAAGCACAAGAATCGATTGGTGGAAAAGGGATTCTCAAAGGTACCTATAATTTACTACAATTAGATATTTTCACATGTTTCAAATATGGATTCAATTTAGTTGGTGCTCAATATATCTCAACACTATAAATTTAATCAAATGGACATGAATACTTCATTTATTCATGGGTATCTTGAAAACAATATTTACATGGAGCATCCATAGGGGTTCTCTTAAGACTCTTCACTAGTCTAAAAAACTAGGAAATCAATGTATGGATTCAAATAGGCCCCTTGGGCCTAGTATGCAAGGATGGATTCATTCCTACTATTGTATGGATTCTCTCTCTACCACTTAGATCCCAATGTCTAAATTCTATGAAAAGATGACTCACCTTTGTTCATAATATTGTATCTAGAGATTTGTTGCTTATAGGAAATTTTTAAGCATCCATTTTTTCTATGAAATTTGTCTTGCATGACAGGTTTTCAATGAGCAATTTGAGGCTACTACACTACTTCCTCAAGATTGATATCCCTCAATCTGATTCTAGGATGACTATGACACAATCCAAATATGCTCAAGATTTTGTCTGACATTTTTCAGATGGTTGATTGCAATTCTAAATTGTCTCCCTTCATGTCTAGCTAGTTGTTTTATTTAGTTTACTTTAGTTCAACTTTCATGCTTTAATGCAAATGTAGTAGTTGAGATTCACTTAACTATTTATATTTTCCTTTCTTTAGGATAAGATTTGTGGAATGCCATGTTGGAACATCAAATTTTGATGGTTCATCACACTTCTCCTAGAATCGATCAATCGAGTGGTCGACCTACATATGGAAATTTTTGGTAGGGTGATCAATCATATATCTACATCAGTCAGTTGAGCAGTCAACACACTTTTCGATAAGAAAATCAACTCATAGTCAAAGACATTCAATCGATGGACTAACCAATCAAGAAATATATAACGAGTTAGATGCATGGATGGTCGGGTCAATCATTCTTGTTGATTCGACTAGACAACAAGGAATTGATGGAGTTAACTCTAACCATTGATGGTTATATCTGGAAAAGATCCTCTTGATTTCAAGGAAGTTGGTTAGATATTGAATCTATAAATAGAATACCCAATGGGTCATTATCATCATGGAGATATTGTTGTTGTGTACAAGATGTCCAATATGCATTGTGATGTTCGGATCACATTTCGTTGTGCTTAAGTGTTCTAATATTGTCCTTAGACACCACCTTTTTTATTCAAAATTTTATTTCTCTTCAATTATCTACAACTATTTTTGTTTTTTTTGTATTAGTTTACACTCAATCCCCAACATGGTATCAAATGCGATGGTTTAAAACATTAGTCATTATTCGTAAATCTTGTTGAGTCTAATATGTTGTGTGATTGACTATGGGTCGATGATTTTCATATTGTAACTTGTGGAAACATATATGATATTTCTAGATATTGAATATGGATTCAAAGATTGATCCCTTTATTTTGAATGGATCAAATTATGCAATATGGGCACCAGACATGGAAACCCTACTAAAGAGTAAAGGATTGTGGTAGTATATGAAGATTGGGATTCCCTATCCAACAGATGATCATGCAAAGTTTGTTACTGATGGAAAGAAGGATGAGGTTGTAGGGTTCATCATGACCTATATCTCATGGTATATTCATTTTCACATCAGTGGAATCAACCGCCATCATTGATTCTAGAAGAAGACAAAGTCGCTATTTGAAAAATTCAATCAAATCCATGTGATGCAATTGGAGAAAGAGTTGATCTCTCTCGATCATCATTCTTTTGAAAGAATAAAGGACTATTTCATGTGTGTGAAGGAACTGTAGTTGAAATTGGGTGATTGTGGAAAGAGTTATTAGAAAAAATATGGACAACTCATCGAGCTGCTCTTAATGAATTTGAGAACACCATTTAATGTATTCATTTCAAATTTCCACACCAACTGGTAGGTATGCAAGGAAGATGGTAAGGATTACACGTTTGAATGATTTTGTGGCCTTTCCATCACTAATTAGCACATATTTCTTGATGAAGGCAAGATTGGTGGTAAATATCAATCCAACTTGCTCGAGGGAAAGGGAAAGTCAAATTGCAATGAAAGAGGATGGTTTGATACCCCTACATAGAGACCTAGATGCCTTGACCAAAAAACTGAAGCGAAGACATATGCACCCTATAAAATTAAAAATAATAAGACATGTCAGTATTGTGGAAATATTGGATATGTGGAGAAGGTATACTATAAGAAGAGATATGATTTATAGTTGAATGTTAAATGCCTTGAAGGAGACATATTTGTTGTTCATTGACCCACTGATAATTTCACCTTCCAAGCCATAACTTCTCAATCCTTGTTGTCTCATTCTACATAGTAAAAATGGGTAGTCGAATTTGGGTGCAACCATCATATGGACAAGGATTCTTCCTTGTTCACCTCCTTGAATGAAGCTAAGGAGAGGAAGATTTATGTTGTCGATGGTTTTTCTCTCAATATTTTTGGTTAGGGTGATGTTTACTATTGACATGGGTAATTTTCGACATTTATCATGTACCAAACCTTACTTACAATTTATTGTATGTTTCTCAGTTAACACATATAGGTAAGATTATGGAGTTTTTAAAAAATCGGTTCTTTGTTAGAGATTTGAAGAAAGGTCAATCGATTGTCATCAGAGGGTTTCTCGACCTGAAGAAAATTTTGTATAAATTTTGTGACAGAACTTGACCTCACTCTGAATCAACTACTCTTATTTCTCACACTAACAAACTAAGCCAAACTTGCCATGAATGACTTGGACACCTGAATTTTTGAAGTCCACAGTCGATGGAAACTTAGAAAATGGTTGTTGATCTACTTAAAGTTTTCCCCCCTGGTTGATTTTGTAAAGGATGTGTGCTTGGAAAGCATCATCAGGAACCTTTTGACTTTGGAAAAGCGTAGAGTAAAAAAACTCCTAGATATGGATCTGTCGATGGGTGAAATTGACCGTCCGTCAACTGGAAGAGTGGAACCGGTCCGGGGTTGTCTAATAACCCAAGCCGTTTGGGATGAACCACCCTGATGGGTTTAGCGGTTCCACTAGCCGATCTAAGGTCCTAAGAAACAAAAATAAAAAGTACTCTAAACTAACTAATCTAAATAAAACTAACTATTAAACAAACTAATCTAACTAAAACT
Organism: Picea glauca; assembly: GCA_000966675.3. NCBI lineage: Eukaryota > Viridiplantae > Streptophyta > Pinopsida > Pinales > Pinaceae > Picea > Picea glauca. The sequence continues at coordinate 644,252 of JZKD02S1619879.1, forward strand.
AACTATTAAACAAACTAAACTAATCTAACTAAAAAGAAATAAAACAAACTAATAAACTAAACTAACTATTCTATATACAATCTACTATCTAATACTATACTAACTCTAACTAATTAAATATCTAACTACTAACGGAAATATAACTTATTCACAAAATGTACAATATCTACAATTTATAGATTTGAATAAAACCTGAAAAACTCATTTGCATTATGCCCTAAGACAGAGAAAGATATTTTTTGTTGATTTTATAATTTTATGAACAGAAATAAAACAAAAACTAACTAAACTAAACAACTAATATACTAATTCTAACTACAAATATTATACTAACAAATTAACGAAAATAAATCACAAACTGACCTGGAGAAACGCTCCAGATATGTCCTGTGTATGATGATTGTCTTAGCTGATCGGAGGGAGGAAACTCGCTCCAAATTATCTAGGTGCTCCTTGTAAACAGAAAGTTGCAATGCTCTTTAATATAATTACAGACAAACAAGACATAAAAATTACAACAATCATATGATTTATAAATCTTCAAAATTAGATAAACCTGTATGCAAAGACTTATACAAAATAATTCAATTGATGAAGAAGAGAAATATGTCGTTCATTAACTGAACAAAGTAATTTTTGTATTTTTTAAGTATTGAAATAAATCGGATATGGATAGCACATTAATTAAATCATATCATTCTGCAATAGACTATGATAGCTAGAGTAGTCTATAATCAACTGCAAATGACATGCATAAACTTGAAACAAAAGATTGATATATTGAAAAGCTAAAGCTGTAGCAAAACATCAACTTGTGTCTCAGTTTGTATTAGAAATCCATAGCCTCTTCTCCCACAAGTGAGGATGATCCCTATTACACAAAATAATAAGTATTTAAAGACCTTATATAGGGTAAAACATCCCTGTAGAATTTATCAAACTATTTACATAAAATCTGGGAAGATATCCCAAGTCTTGACTAAACTAGGAACCTAGAATAAAAACTAAATCACAAAACATCTCCTAAACTATCCAGCATGTCCAATGTAATTCGGATGTACCTGAAAGGTGTTCAAAATGGACAAGTTAGAAGGGTATTTTATTAATAAAATGATTAAAAATCTAATTCTATAGACTAGCTACAGAATCTTGCGATTCTGTAGCTGGTCTAAATCAGACACAGAATCAACATTAAAATAAACTCAAATCTTTTAAAGAATTAAATTCAACTATCATCCAATAGCTATTTGAAAACGAATTATTCAAATTAGAATTGTTATGCTAATTCGAGATCAAAACAACACTAAAATCAAATGACTACAGAGAAGCATATACTCTGTTTCATTTGTTACCACAAAATTGGGTGAAAAGAATCATATCGAACAGCAATGAAATTGTTCCATATCAAATTGAAATCGATATAACTAAAAGATATCATAGGCAATTGTTATGCTGCCTCATCAACAGGAAACACAATCAAATCCAAAAAAGATCATTTTCAAATCATCATAACTGTATTGACATAACAAACGATCTGTGCCATGAGCGAATCAAATCAAAACTGGTGCATAAATTGTCACAAATGAAATCGTAACGAGATCAATCAGTTGATAACATAGTTCATAAGAATTGTTCGATCGTTTGTTATTGGAAATTGGGGTAGACAAAATCATTCACGAAATCATTTCTTGAATTCATTTTGAAATGACTTTTACCCGAATTTCCTCATACGAATTTGACAGAAATAACATAAGTCGGTCTGAGTTAACAAACTCGTTTGAAAATTAAAATTAACAGAGTTGTAATCAAGTCCATTTTTTATACGAATACAACTCATAAAATCGATCATACTAACTGAAGATGCACAGCAATCCAATCAAGCGAATCGAACAGTTGGGGTTTAACATCGTTGTCGTGAATCAAAACCGTTCCATGATTCGGGCGTGAATATCATTTGCACAGGCTTAAATGAGAGTATTGTTTCCATAAAAACAGAGTCATTCTTTTCAAATCAGAAACGATCAGAGTTGTATTCCTGATTTAGAAAATTATATGACACAGCATATTAAAAGATCGTAACAACCAAACTCATGAAATCGTTCGACAATCATAGCATACTAACCATAATGAAATCAAATCAAAACATGATCGTATTCTAAATCTAGCATGAAAACCTCTTGTTCAGATTAGATACAAAACAAATCCAATTGAAAGAAAATCAAATCCGATAAAAATCTATCAATGACTAAACTGGGCATGAGCAAATCATGTATCCAAATCGAAACTTCATTTATTTTTAGCAAAGTGAAAACAATGTACAGGATGGACAACATTGTGAAAGAACCATTTCAAAGGATAGACAGAGTTATTTGAAATCCAAATTCAAATCATTATATTAATCCTGGTGTTTGCACTCTTTTCGTCGATGTGTGAGCAAAAAGTGAGTGCTTACATGCCTAGTTGGGCTCTGCTAGTCATGACAGCTGTGATGTAAAAGGTTAGAAAGAAAACAACT
>JZKD02S1619879.1:670270-685533 GCA_000966675.3 Picea glauca
AGGGGAAAATCCTGGTTTGGGAGATAGTCCCCCAAGCCATTACCCAAATTCCCTTTTTCTACCCCCCACCTGGAGTCCAAGATTTCCAAGTAGATGCTACTCTCACCCTTCCAAAAATGGTTCTTTCCATCCCTGTATGGTATCTCCATCCACCTGCAATGGTCCCTATGTTATCCCTCCCTCCCCAAATAGAGGGATTATCGATGCATATCTCAGTACAGGCTCCTGCCACACCATCCCCACCCCTAGCTAGTAGCAACACCGCCACCATCAGGGGAATACGAAATAAGAATGAGCCCACAGCTCCAATTCCTCCCCAAGCTCAACCTCCTTGCACACTATATGAAAGAGAAGGACACCCCACTAATAGGAGGGATGAATTTAAGGATGGAAATTTATATTAAAATGTTGAAATAGTGTAAAATTTTTGGCATAGTTTTGTAAAAATATTCAAATTTCTAAGGATTTTATATAATTTCTATAAACTTTTGGCAATTTTTGAAGTAAAATAATTTTATTCTATGGAATTTGGGCGAATTGTTTTTAGAAAAAAAGGAAATTTATGAAACTATTTTTGGGAAAAACCATGGAAAATTATCTCATTTCCAAAATTTATCCCCTAAAATCATCTATGAAGTCTAACGTATGTCCTACTCTACTTGAGTTATGCAATCTGATCCATCTCCCTAGAGAAACCACATTTCTCGCCACTCCACCTAGTACGTCCACTGCTACTATGGATTCCTCAACCACATGCAATAAAGGGTTGCAAACCAAATTCACTTGTTCCATATTTTCATAATATGGCCACTAGACTCATCAGTGCCCAGCTCTACCTCAATTTCAGCAAATGTTAGTCGTAGTACGTCAAACATCTCATCCAGAGCCCTCTCAACCACTCCCTATTGCAGCTCGCATTACTAATATTTGATATATTTCATCGTCAGTGCCAGAGAAAATGAGGTACCCTCCATAGTATCAGGTCATTCACTTTATTTCCAGCGGTTTCTCGCACCTTGTACATGATATCCCGTCTATATCCTCACCACTTGAGGATAACAATGCTTACCCATTGACAGTTCCCCCTATCACCTACTAGGATCCCTTGTATTCTCACATGTTTCACTGCGACAAAGATATCCTGGGCGAACTCACTACCCCTATTTCCCCTGGAATGTGATCCATCATCGAGCACTTTTCCTTTCATAGGAGGCCTTTCACCCTCCTATCCAAGCCTCCATGTGCGCAATCAAAACCAAGTATTTTATTCCTTCAAGGCATATAGACTAGTTCAACAAGCCTATCCCTACCCCAGGTGACTTTGAATAAGGAAACATGGCCACCATATCTCCCACTATCAAAATTGGCATTTCCATTAAACTGGGAAATGTAGAATAAATCACCATTGGCACTGCATGGTCCCCTAAAGAAATCATCGATTTCAAAGCTTTGTTTCAGGAATACCAGGATATTTTTTTTTGGTCATATACGGAGATGCCCGACCTCGATCCATCTATAGTTGAACATAAAATCGACACTTGGTCATACATCGGCCTGGTTCATCATAATAAAATCCCCCTTCACCCATCCAAAGTTGTGGCTATCAAAGCTGAAATTGGCAAGTTACACGTTGTAGGTTTCACTTACCCCATTGTGTACACTTCATGGATCTCGAACCCCATCCCCATTAACAAAAAACAGGGTATTATTCACATCTGTATAGACTTTCACAACCTCAACCATGCTTGTCCCAAAGACAACTTTCCAATCCCTTTCATTGACCAAATCATTAATGATTGTGCTAGCCACGAGGCACTATCCTTTATGGATGGGTTCTCTGGATATAATCAAATCCAAATCCATCCAACAGATCAATACAAAACCACTTTTACTACCCCTTGGGGTACCTTTGCTTATTGTGTCATTCCTTTTGGACTCAAGAATGTAGGTTCTATGTTTCAATGGTCCATGACCTATATTTTCCATTATCTTGATCACATCATCCTTTCCTATTTGTATGACCTCATTGCTCGATCCAAAAACTGAACTCAACATTTAGACGACTTACGCATCGTTTTCCCGCGATGTCACCAATACAATATCTGCTTGAAACCCCTCAAGTGTGTATTTTTTGTCACTGTCAAATGCCTTCGTGGGTTCATTTTTTCCTAGCATGGCATCACAGTGGACCCCCTCAAGGTCCAACCTATCACAGAAATTCCACCACCTAGGAATTTATGCCAACTGCAGAGCTTGCAAGGCAAATCCAACTTTCTACGTCGCTTTGTCCCAGACTATGCCACTTCTGCACATGGTTTTCTCTGCTTACTGTGACATGATATACCATTTCGATGGGACAAACATGCTTATATATCTTTTTATGATTTGAAAGCTTCCATATCCAATGTCGCTTCGATTAATCTCCCAGGCTATGATCATGATTGCATCCTCTAATTATTAGCCTCAGTTGTCTTAGTAGCAGGATTCCTCGCCTAATTAGGGGATAATGGGCATGAACATGTCATTTACTACATTAGTAAAACCCTCTCAGGGCCACCCTTGAAGTATAATCATGATCAAAAACTCGCATTATCAGTTGTCATCGTAGTCCAAAAAATGTGACATTATATCCTTCTTCGAACTACCAAGGTCATAGAAGATTCCAACCCTATGAAATACTTGCTTAGTTGATGACAGATTAATGGAAAATTTTCCCGATGGATCATTATCCTCCAAGAATACTATCTAGATTTCTCTACTCCCAAAAGAAAAAATTCTCTCGTCCTACCCGAACTCATTACGGATTTTCCCTCATACGCTAAAGACTCCCCCATCAATGAGGATTTCCCCAACAAACACCTCTTCTTCATCCACTCTGATGACCACTGGTATTGTGACCTTCTCGTCTGCCTTCGCACAAAAAATTTTGGGTCTCATCTCTCTCGATATGATCGTCGACACATTCTTCATCAGGCCCCCCGATACCTCCTCATCAGAGATTTTATCTATTGATACGGGGTCAACACCATTATTCGATGATGTCTTACCATCGACTAAGTTGACATAGTCTTGAAAGATTTCCACAATGGAGCTTGTGGTGGTCACCTCTTAGGTATGTCCACCGCCCAACAAATCATTCAAGCAGGGTACTTCTATCCCACTTTGTTTCATGACTGCATCCACACTATCAAGTGATGTGAAAAATGTCATCTTTATGCAAACAAAACACGGGCACCACCAGCTCTTCTGCATCTAGTCATCATAGCCAGCCCCTTCCGTAAATGGGGTATATACTTCATGGCTTTCCATCCTCCATACAATAATATACACAAGTACATTGTTGTGGCAGTAGATTACTTTACCAAATGGGTTGAAGCCATGCCAACATTTAACAACACCACTGACACAACAGTTCTTTTTTTCTTCAACCAGGTTATTATCCGGTTCAGATTACCACTATAGCTAGTGTCTGATCATGGTAAGCACTTTGAGAATGATATCTTTGCGAAACTCTCTTGAAAGTTAGGCTTATCCCATGAGTTTCAAACAGGTCGAGGTTGTCAACGAAGTCCTCAAAACCATGCTACAATGTATCGTCAACAAACATAAGACCAATTGGCATCATATGTTGTTTTCAGCGTTATGGGATTATCGCACGGTAGTCAAAACTACCACCGGTTTTACATCATTCCAACTCGTCCTTGGGATCGAATCGACCCTCCCTATCAAGTGAAAAATCCCCACGTTACGCACTACCATTGATTTATTATGTGACACTGCTCCATTGGAGTAGCGCCTGCTGACCTTAGAGTTGCTTGATGAATATCATTGATCTTCATTACTATTGGATGCAGGCCTAGTCAAGAGAAAAGGCTATTTTTGGAAGAGAATCATGTAAGGAGGAAAGGAAAACTGGAAGGAAAAGCATCATGTGTAAGGGAAGCAGGTGAGGTGCACATGTAAGGAAGACCTAACAATGCTAGGGTTAGGGTTTTTTTTATGTATTGTAATAGTTGATGAGATGAGAATATAAATAGGTAGTACTTAGAGGAAGAGAGGGACCGAAGAGAGATAGTTGAGATATAGGAGAGTCGACCGAGGAGGCAAAATTTGTAAGAAATGTACTACTCGGTAAGTTGGTGATATATGGAGGCAGTGAGAGACTCGATCCCAAGGGTTAGATCACAGGTTGAGGAGCTTGCTACAATCTATCCAGCCTCAGAGGGATCGTGGATCTTGTTGAAGAGAGTATGATCGAAGATTGCAAACATGTGCAACATGATATAATACTGAACCATAATAAAATCTTGAGAGCCAAATATTTTTGGGTGTAGCCCAGGAGGGGGTGAACCATGGTAACACCTGTGTTATGTGAATGAATGTATGTGTCTTTATTGTTGTTAAATGTTGAATCTAGATGACTGAATTAACTAGTTAGATCTGGTATTCCACATACATGAATAGAATGACTGCTATAATCATATGTTAGACTAAATGAATAAATATTACAAAGTACAACCACATATCTCCACTCATTCCAAGGTTTCAAACACCTGAGTATTGCAGCCACAAACAGAACTATCTCGAGTGAGTTGCACAATGCACCCCATGCGTTGCACTGCCTTCTGGTCTACCAGAGGGGTCGATAGTTTTAGAGGGATTTTGTTAGGAGCTTATCAAATCTGAACCGGGGTCAATATATGATAGGAAGGTTGGATCAGAATAACCCATAAAGTATCCTAAGTAGAAGAATATAGAGAGAGAAGCCAACAACTAGTTATGTTATTGGTTGGTTGGAATAGGATAGGATTGAGTATATGAGATTTCAGGAAGATGTGTCAAAAGAATGACAGACTAGATGACAAGATGTTGAGAGAATGAGAATATAAAAGGGGATTTTCAGACTGTGGAATCCAATGAAGGAAAATATAGAGAGATGGTTGAAAACAAAGGAGTTAGAGTTTTCACAGAAAGATAACGGAAACTCGAAGTTGACACCATGCAAATATCTGGACAAGTACGTATTCAACAACTTGCATGAAGTATTTTTCTGTGATTTCCTGCATGTATTGTAGGAGTGGATAAAAAGGTTGAAAGAAAACCATCCCACAAATCGAATTAGATGGCTAGAGTGAAATCCTGAAGATATCGTGTAGTTACAACAAGTTGATAATAAGTTTACGTGGGCAATATATTTCTGGTTAGACAGCATTGTTGTCGGATTTATCATAGAATTTGTAGTAGATACAGTGAAGTCTTACAACGCAGCTAAACAAGAGTTATTAAAGGGACCTCAAGGTAGGTATATCATATCATTATATACTTATATTAAGATATTACTATATAACAAAGGTGTAATGATAATGGAGTCATACAACTAAAAATTCCTTGTGTGCATGGGGGAAGGGGAGAAGAACTAACAGGAGAAGGAGGAATGGAAGGAGAAATGGATAAAGGAAAGAAGGAGGATGCCTTGTACCAAATTATGATGGACGAATACCAGATCAAGCAAATCATTGAAACATCTAGAAAAATGTGCAGTGGAATACCCTACCAATATAAGGTAAACACCAAGAAGAGAGTCGTAGCTGCGAGGGAGGGCTTGGCAAGTGATGAAGAAGAGGTGGAGGATCTTTGGGCTATGGAGGAGATTAAGGAAATATTGTGTGCGACATATGAGAGGAAGACAAGAGGTCCAAGAGTGGGAATAAAAGGAAAAACTCATATCCATATTAGTGTCAGTGTGGAACCCATAAACCCATGTGTGACTAATACACCCAGAAGAACACCACCATTTATAAAACCGAATTTTGGGATAAGGAAGACAACATGAAGTACATATACACAAGGAACAAAAATTGGGGGATCCATTTCAAGAAGCATTAGTCAAGTATATACACTGGGAGGAGGTATTATTTCATCATTCAGGATGGAAGGACATGATCCCACCATCAGGTTACCAAAGTTAAAAAGAGAGGTGTCAGAGGACCCTAAGAAGCATTTGTTCATTTGTGAAAAGATCTAGGAAGCAAAACAGATCATAGATAGGACACTAAACTTGTGTAGTTAGATACTATGATAAGAGATCATGCACTAGATTGGTAAATGAGTTTAGCTGCAAACAGTCTACCAAGGACAACTAGAATGATGGGAGATATCAAGAAGCTATTGATAAATGAATTTCAGAAGCCTAGTTCAGAGGATCAATACATGAATGAGATGATAGATATTAGAAAGAAACCAGAAGAATCTGTATGGGAGATTGACCAGAGATTAAAATAATTGATGGGAAAGATAAAGTATGTCATGACAGATATGAACCATAGGCATATGTTCATCAATTCACTACTACCACATTTGAAATACCCTTTGTGACAACAAAAGTTTCAGACATAGATAGAGGCTCTACAAGAAGCCCTACAGCTGGAAGTGAACCAATATTAGAAGATAGATACAGCCATAGAGGAGCTGAATGAGGATCTGAAGAACTTAACCTTCCAGCTGAACTAGAACAAAGGTAAGGATAAAAGAGAAGTCATTTGGTGTACCACATGTAGGACAAAAGGACACTATAAGAAAAAATGTCCAACATTCACGCAGTACATGGCAGCAGGAATGCCAAACCCATTGCCAATAGGAGGACTATGGTATGAGATATGTAAGAAATAGGGGAATGATCCATACCACTTCCCAATGATGCAGAAGTACCAAATAGTACCTAAGAGCTCATATTGTAACTTTTTCAAGTCAGTAGTCCATGATGACAAAGATAGCAGGACCATGGACCTGATGAGGGAAAGAACATCAGATTCTTATAGGGTACAAGAAGAAATGATGACTGGGAAAGCCACACCATAGTTTAACCAAGTACCAACCTCGTATAACATTGCGTAGCAATAGTATAACAATGTTCAACAACAATATAACATTGTGCAACCATATTATAATACCACGCAGGCACACTATAATCCCACAAAGTATAACCAGGCACCTCAGTACAATGCACCATAAGAAGATCGAGATGGATACAGAGGTGGAGGAAGAGGAAGAGGAGGATTTGGAAGAGGCATAGTACCAATGGTATGCCACAACTATCAACAACCAGGACACTATGCAAGAGAATGTCCACTTCCACCTACGACATGTATGTATTTTCATGCATCAGATCATGACACAGAAGAATGTCCTACACTATTGGGAAAGATCCAGGAAAAGAGAAATCAGAATGTTTAGTGGATTTCGAAAGAAGCAAGGTATGAAGGAAGAAACATCAACATAGTTATGTAGGGAGGAGATACGATAGGAAACAATGCAGTAAGACAAGATCCATCACAACACCAATGGGTGAAGAAGAATGTTGAGCCAAAGAAGTAGTTTGATGCATATAGCGAAAAGGAGATATTGAAGCAGGCCAGACAAGATTCAATGAAGCCATAAATTGCATCGACATCAACTATGCAGCATAATAAGAAATTACCAGCATACAAGATTCCTCCATCATTAGATCACACCAAAGAAGCACAACCCCTGGGACAAGTAAGTATGATTAAGGGTTTTTTGCAATCCTATGTTAAATTACTAAATGTTCCATCATCTGTTAAAGTATTACAAAATATGATAAAAACATGTAGCATAGAGGCATAAAGAAAGCTAGAACATAAAACAATTAATCATCTACATACAAGTAGGAGAACAAACAGAGAATTCGGATTGAATGCCAACATTGGAGATTTCAACATGGGAGACATTATATTGGATTTAGGATCTGAAGTAAATGTGTTACCCAAGTAGGCATGGAAATGTATGGGAGAACCCACATTAGGATATTCATTGGTTCAACTGAAACTAGCAAATAAACATAGATTTCTACCAATTTGAAGACTCAAAGGAGTGACAATATATCTGGATGGAGTGAGTACTAAAGCCGATTTTGAAGTAATAGAGATAGTGGATGGTACAACACCTTATTCGGCATTGCTTGGTTTGGATTGGAAATTCGACAATCAATCCATAATCAAATTAAGGATGAGGAAGATGGCATTCAAGTTAGGAGAATATAGATTCATTGCACCATTGGACCCATCAGAAGGGGAAAGGTTTGTAGAACCTACTTACTTAGACCTGGAGGAAATTAACCAATTTTGCAGAAAAACCGTGCAAGAAGAAGATTATGTGAACCAAACTGCAGATGGGGTACTTAGTTATAGAAGCATAACCTCATGTGCATCAGACTCAGATATGGGCTTAGAAAATTGGCAGCAGAGGTTACACGAATTCTCCACAAAAAGATGCGCAAGAATAGACTGCGCAATAAGATGGGTAGGCACAGAGATAAGGAAACCTCCCATCTTCCATGGAGTGCATGAATTAGAAGCATTCTTAACATGATACAAAGATGAAGTGTTAGAAAATCAAAGTTTGTTATCCTTGGATATAACACTCCAGGAAACACCTACCAGATGGTGGGGTGCACATAAAGAGACAATTAAGGACCGATACCAATGTAAGTGGTTATTGCACATCATGTTTGGCGCAGAACAGGGAAACAACCAACTGCAGAAATATGAAAGACAAGGGGCACTAGAAGAACACTTGGAGAAGTGAAAAATTATATGGAGGATGACACCACCAGAGGAATGGCATCATCATTTTGTTCACACATTAGAAGGGACTCCAATGAATTGGTATACAGAACAGGAATTGCACAGAGGAACTACAAACTGGACCGTATTATAGAAAAAATTTATAGTCACTTTCTCATTTGAGAATGAGAACCCCAACATAGACTCAACACTTAAACAAATCAGAGGGGTGATATTCATTAATGAACCGGAATTTGAGCTCATGACAGAAGAAAACTAGCAAAACAAACAAGCAGTAAAATAACTATTGTCATGCTACCATGTGCAGGAAGAAGCGCCAAATGAAGATGACCCGCAAAACATTCATATTGCAGAAGTTGAAGGAGAAAGAGAAGTGGAAGGTGCACCTCTATAATCAGAATTATTTGTTATGTCGATCAAGGTGAAGAAAGTCAACATTGGAATAGTTGAGAATCCCAAAATGGCCAACATTAGAGACTACTGGGATGAGAAAACAGTGGAAAGCATAATAGATTTACTGCATGAGTACATCAACATGTTCCCAACAATGTTCACAGAAATGAAAGTCATAACAGGAGATCTAGGTGAAATGAATATACCTCTCAGATCTGAGGCACGAATGATCAGACAAAGACCATACAGACTAAACCCTGTATATAAGCAAAAAGTCAAAGCCGAAATTGATAGGATGTTGGAGGTCAGAATCATAGAACCTATAGAGGAATCTAAATGGGTAAGCCCTTTGGTAGTTTAGGAGAAAAATAAGAGAGGGATAAGGATATGTGTTGATCTGAGAAAGTTGAATGATGCATGCCTGCATGACCTATTGCCTACTCTTCTCACAGATGAGGTGTTGGAGAACGTAGGAGGACAGCAAGCTTATTCATTCACTAAAGGATTATTAGAATACCATTAGATCAAGATAGCCCCGGAAGACAAATACAAGACCAATTTTTCCATGAAATGGGGATCCTACCAGTACACAATTATTTCTTTTGGACTGAAGAATGGACCAGCGATATTTTCCAGAGTAGTCATAGTTTCATTCAAAGAATTCATCCACCAGTTTCTAAAGGTATATTTGAATGATTGGACAGTCTATATTGTATTTTGAAATACCATGTAGGGGTGTTGAGGCTGATGTTATAAATATGAAGGCAGTGTCATATATCATTAAACATCAAGAAGTGCATCTTTGGAACACCCTTTGGGATACTATTGGGCCATATAGTATGCAAACAAGGCTTGCTAGTAGATCCTTCCAAGATTGCAGTAATTGTTAATCTACCACCACCAAAATCAGTCCATCTGTTAAGATCAACATTATGCCACATAGGATACTACAAGAAATTTATAAAAGGTATGAGAAGATAACTACGGCAATGGAGAAATTTCTAAGAAAAGACAACAAGTTTCAGTGGAATGAGGATTGTCAACGAGGATTGGACACCCTGAAAGAGAAGATGGTAACCGCACCAATACTAGTATTTCCATATTGGGAAAAGACATTCAATGTGCATGTAGATGCATCAAGCATAGAACTTGGAGCTATTTTGGCACAGTCGGGAGGAAGAGAATTAGACCATATGATAGAATTTTCTAGTATAAACTATCAGAATTGGAGCATAATTACAATACCACAAAGAGAGAAGGCTTCACTATGGTCTAGGCGCTTCAAAATTTAATACATTATTTATTGGGAAAACATGTCAAGATGTTCAAAAACCATTCATCTCTCAAATACCCCATCAACAAGCCAGTGTTGGAGAGGAGAATTTGTAGATGGTTATTGTTGTTCTAGGAATTTGACTTTGAAGTGATAGTCAAACCAGGGAAGTTGAACACAGGACCTGATCACCTGTTGAGGATCACTAATGGAGAGGAACCTATGAATATGGAGGAAAAATTTCTCGATGCATAGTTATTTTCAGTCCATGTAGCCGATGAATACTTCACAGACATCATCCAATACTTGAGTACAGGGACTGCGCCACAAGAATTCAACACTGCACAGAAGAAAAATCTGGTAGTCGAGGTTGGAGACTATCATCTGATTGCAGGACACTTATACAAAATGGGTGCAAGAAATATCTTGAGAATATGTGTGCTAGAACATGAAATACCTAATATATTAGCAGAAGCCCATGAGGGAATAGCAGGACGACATTATGTAGGAAAATCTACTGCGTAGAAGTTATTGCACATAGGACTATGGTGGTCGATTGATCATAGAGACTCAAAGGACTAATGCTTGATATGTGATGTATGTCAAAGGGTTGGTAAACTGAATAGAAGGGACAAGATGTCCCTGAGACCACAAGTAACCTTGCAGGTATTCAATAAATAGGAAATAGATTTTGTGGGACCAATTAACCCACCAACAAAGAGATCATGAGCGAGGTACATTATTACTACGACAGAGTACTTAATAAGATCTAAAAAAGAAACACTAGTAAAAGATTGCAGTACAGAGATAACAACACACTTTTTGTTTGAGAAAGTAATCACTACATTTGGATGCCCAAGAATTTTGATGAGTGACCAAGGCACTCACTCCATTAACAACACTATCAAGGCTATGACTGATGAGTTTGAAGTTTATCATCAAAAGAGTACACCATATCATCCTCAAGCAAATGGAATAGTGGAAGCCTTTAATAAAATCCTCAAGAATGCACTGACAAAGATCTGCAATGTTAATAGGGATGATTGGGATTTGAAGATACTAGCAGTACTATGGACATATAGGACCACATGCAAAAAATTAACATGGCAGGCACCATTCATATTGGTGTATGGACAAGAAGCAATGGTGCCATAAGAGTTTTTGGTACCTAGTTTGAACGTAGCATCAATTACAAACATGATAGAGGAAGGTGCAGTAAAAGAAAGGCTAAGTCATCTGATGATCAGGTAAGAACATAGGATTCTAGCAGGGTTTCACCAAGAAGTATAGAAAGCAAGGGACAAATCTTGGCATGATTGACATATCAAGAGGAAAAAATTTAAGGAGGGAGACCTAGTCTTGGTCTATGACAGTAAATCTCTACAACACACAGGAAAACTCAGAATGCATTGGTTAGAACCATATGAAGTAAAGATTATCACATATGGGGGAGCTATATATTTGAAGGACTTGGGAGAAACTGAACTCAGAGGAATGATCAACGGGAGTTAGTTGAAGTTGTATAAGGACATTCGACCTTCTATCACTTGAAAAAAAAAACACGACGAACTGCACGCGACAACAAAGGGGTTACCGCGCCAAACATCAAAAGATAAAAACCAGCTAAAAGAGCGGTAGTGTGTTGGAAATAGAACGTTCACGTGCACTCAGAAACATTAGCACAATGGAGAAAGGACCAATAATCAGTAAAAGGAGGAAACAAAAGAAATGGCGGGTATGAAAAGTAGGCACCAACTGACGATGACTATCAAAATTGAATGTCAAGAACGATTGATGGGATGTTTCATTAATCACACCAACTGACGAATTCAAGGGAATTCAATGGCAGGTATGCAGGAAGCACCAGTTCATTTTAAAAAAAAAAATGGGTAATGTCTCCGAGAATTTTCATAGGATTCCTATATAAGGAAATCACATAGTGATCAGAAGGGTTATTGTGAAATTGAGAAAATCACAGAGAGATAAAGAATATAGAGAAGAGAGCAAGTTTGCAAGAGTTACAGAGTAAACTAAGCTTGGCGGAGACCAATTTAACCACCATGGCACCACCCAAGCTAGGAGCATCAATCCAAGCCTGTAGACAACCTTGAAGAAAACTTAGAACACCTCAATGGACACAGGGAAGAGAACAAAAGCCACCTCAACCTACGAGATTTGTCAACTTGGATGAAATCTAGTCGCCCAATATGGAACCAGGGAGCCCCACACAAGTGGTAGATGAAACCAAACAAACAACAATAGTGGGCATGGATATCGATATGCTAGAAGTAGGATAGAGCCAACAAGCCTAGGATGAAGGAAATACTTCACGCTCTGAAAAACCATGAAGAAGCCCCAAGGGTTAATAAGACAATCCCAAACGAGGTAGAAGTGGTCGTGACAGCAATGTCACACACAACAGTGTCAGAGCAGCAGCAGGAGGGAATATTAGAATATGTCACTGGCCAGGAAAAGGTGTATACAGAGCAGAGAATGGTGGAGGATGGAACCTTGAGTTAGCCACCACATCAGAAGGACAATAAGCTAGTAGCAACATCACTGTGTAGGCAGGTTGCCATAGTCATAGTATTATCGCACATTTTGGAGGGGGTGTGTGTCGCGGTTAACCTGTTAGTTTGCGTGGAAAAACTACGGTACTCATATAATGATGTGACCAACATGGATAAGTTTCCATAGTTTTCAAAGAAATTTTACCTAGATACCATCGGTATAGGACACTTCGGCGAACCAATTAACCAACCAAAATAGTGGGGACCCAGACTGGCCAATATTGGGATTTTAAATCTGTTCGAAATCCCGCACTTTGGAAGGGGTTCTGATGTAAACAACAACATCAAGCAGCCGATGGAAGTTACCCACGGAGGATACTGATGGGTGGAAGAGTCTATCTCGATAGACGTAGATCTTAGCATGTATATTATAGGGATTTCATCCTAGGGGGAGAGCCATGTGCAGTTCCTTGATGATAAAACAAAGGAGAAGGCATTGGCTGAGGAAATAAAGAAAATGTATGGTATAGAAAGAGGGTCACATGGAATCATAATTAAGCGCATCAATAACACAACAATATGGATGGCCACAAAACTCATGGTGTGAAAGTTTCTCAGGAAGTTCCACAAGGAGGAAGTCCCTATCAAGGTCATCATAGTTGCATCATAGTGTGCGGAGAGCACTATACATAGCTGGGCTTCATACTTGTTAAATCTGTTCCTTGAAGACTGCAAGGATGCGTAGGACTTGGGGAAAAAATTTCACTATTATTGACTACTCATCCTAATCGCCTTGGTTGGATGAACGAAGCATAAATATGCATACCTTGTCAAGAGATCCACTTGGTGATGCGCAACACGATACCTATCATTGGGGAGCACTTCAGACCCCAAAAAAAAAGTGCAAATGTAGGCATGTTCACAGGGTATTACAATGACCTCCAAGAGAATATTGCCAACACTTGGCAGGTTATGGCAGAAGTGGTCACACAATATCAAGGCATATCCAAATTTAAAGCAACCAGGCATGTAGTATGGGTCCAAGCATGAAAGGATCTTGAGAAGGAATGGCTACATCTACGATATTGCATCAAGGAAGAGGATGTAGAGATGGCCATCAAGGATTGACAAGATGACTGGAGAGTTCCATTTCTGAGTCAAGAGATGTCCACGAATAATAAGGTTGATGTAGAGCAAGAACAGACACCTGTGGGAGACAAAATGGCACCCAAGAATCCAAATCCAGGTCAGAATTCAATGCAACATAGGAAAGGGGGTTTGCCAAAGAAATGTACGCAGGTGGGGAAGAAGAAAAACACCCAGGCACTACAGGAATAGGAAAAAGAGACTGAGACAGCATAGGGGACCACTTCAAGTGCTACTCAACAGAAACAAGGACAGACCAAGAGGTCGATCATACACACTGGGGGTGCACGCAAGAAATCTAAGGCATAGAAACTGTTGTCGAAATATACAATCAATGAGGATGACATAGACATCGTGGCTGAAACAGTCCATGACCGAACATCAGAGGATTTTGATGAAGCCAAATGAGAAAGGGATAGGATTCAGGACGAGCTATTCTACATGAGGTAGCTCATCAATAAGAGAAGAGAAATGTAAATGGTGGGTAGATGGATAGAGTCAGTCCCTGCAACATCACAAGCTGGACCCGAGGTTGTTCCCAGTGAGCAAGATATGATCCAAACGATGGCACAGGTGAGCTCGAATTTTCACGTTACACCCAGCATGTTGCGCATGGATGAAATTGTAGGCCAGACACCATTGAAAGATATGGCACAAATACAATTGGTAATGGGACAGATAGCAACCAAGTCATTATATAAACTGCAATTCATCTTCACTTAGGAGGTACAATCACGTGCACACATAGATGTAGGAGAACTGCAACAGATGAAGGACAATCGAGAAGCGTTCGATTTGGTGCTTGAGCAGGTCAAGATCGATACCAAAGACGAGAAAGATCGCATAGATAGGCTCAATCAAGGATTGACTATATCCTATGACAAAATTGATCAGATTGTGCAAACAATCTATCAATACAGGAAGGAGATCAAGAACCTATAGGAAAAACTCATCCCTACCACTCCTCCGGAGGTGAAGGAGCAAAGGAATCAGGAAGTAGTGGTACAGATGGAGGAAATGGAATGACAAGTCAGCGTAGCTATCGACTTGTTCAATAAAGAAGCACAATTATGGACAAAGTTGGAGGAGGATCAACAGGTCCAACAATGGGACCAGGAAGAGGAGAAGATAAGCGCAACTATCCCAGACATCAAGCATATGAAAAAGATGATGTAGATCAATGAGCACCTCAAAGGAGTACAGGATATGAAGAAGATGCAAGTAGAACTGCAAGATACCAGATATATAAAATATGCAGAACAGAAACGAAATGCTAGAAATAACAGAATAACAGTGAAATATCCAGCATAATCTTCACAATACACAGAAATGATATAC
>JZKD02S1619879.1:690410-732658 GCA_000966675.3 Picea glauca
AGGTCTTCTTACATCCGCCTTATTCTATTTTATTGAAAGGTCTTATTAATATTGACCTTTATTACATCCGAATACATTAATCTACCTATGTGCGGGTTAGGACCTTAACAAGAACTCATAGTTGCACAGATAGAGAAGAAGGATTGACAAGCTCAAATGGAACCTCTACAAGATCTAGCCATAGAGTTCATTACGCAGGAAGAAGAGGAAAAGAAGAACATGTCACAGACTCAAGTAGAGTGCGGAAACTTTATCAGCGAGGATATTACAGTGCAAGTATTGGATGCACTCAGAGGAAAACCCTTGCAGGCTCAAACACAAGCAAGGGAACTCACATAGAAGTTCCAAACCCTTGTAGGATATTTTGAATAAGCACACAAGGATTAGGTGGCTCGGAACAAGCCACGTGTCAGTGTTGGGGGCTTGTTGGATGTAGGCCTAGTTAAGAGAAAGGATATTTTTGGAAGAGAATCATGTAAGGAGAAATGGATAGATGGAAGGAACAGAAGCACGTGTAAGGGAAGAAGGCGAGGCACGCATGCAAGGAAGACCTAACGACACTAGGGTTAGGGTTTTTGTAATGTATTATAATTGATGATGAGCCAAGAATATAAATAGGTAGTACTTAGAGGAAGAGAGGGACCTAAGAAAGATAGATGAGAGATAAGAGAGTCAACCGACGAGGTGAAAGTTGTAAGAATTGTACTAATCAGTAAGTTGGTGAGCTAGGGAGCCAGTGAGTGACTTGATTTTGAGGGTTAGATCATAGACTGAGGAGCCTGGTGTGATCTAGTCAGCCTCGTAGGCAATGAGGAGCCTGTTGAAGAGAGTAAGATTAAAGATTGTAAACACACACGGTGTGATATATTACTGGACCATAATAAAATCTTGAGAGCCAGATATTTTTGGATGTATATCAGGAGGGGGTGAACCATGGTAACACCTGTGTTATGTGAATGAATGTATGCATATTTATTGTTGTTAAATTTTGAATGTAGATGAATGAATTAACTAGTTAGATTGGGTATTCCACATACATGAATAAAATAAATGCTATAATTAGATGTTAGACTGAATGAATAAATATTACAGAGTACAACTGCACATCTCCACTCATTCCCAGGTTGCAAACACCTGAGTATTTCAGCCACCCATAGAGCTATCTCAGGTGAGACTACGCACTACACCCCATGCAGTGCGTTGCCTTCTGGTCTACTAGAGAGGCCGATAGTTTTAGAGGGATTTTGTTGGGAGATGATCAAATCCGAACCGGGGTCAATATATGGTAGGAAGGTAGGATTAGAATAACCCATAAAGAATCCTAAGTAGAAGAATGTAGAGAGAGAAGCCAACAATTACAAAATAATGAGGTTACTAAAAAATGGTCTAAAGCCACTTTCAACCGCCATGTCAACCTTCACTCATTCAACGAAGGTAATCTCATGTTAGCCTATGATATCGCCCATGATACTCTCAGCCATGGGAAATTTGAGTCATTATGGCATGGACCCTACATTGTTCAACACTGCCTCACTAAAGGCGCTTACATAGTGGCCTCTCCAGAAGGATACCCTCTCAAAGAACCCATCAATGGGTTGTACTTAAAAAAAAATTATGCCTAAGCGTAGCCGCCCTACCTTAGGTTTTTTATTTATACACATTTGTAGAGTTTTTAGTCTTATTTTCTGCCACAACTCCTCATGTCTGATCTATCATCCATGTTATTAAAAGATGCATCATCCCTCATCCTACCACATTGACTACGCTGACGGTGCCAACCGTTAGACCCAAAATCTCACTTGGGCCCCTTGGGCCCTCTATACTCCCTCACATGTCTTGCTCCACTCCAGTGGCATATGTTTGGGCTTGGATACCAACAACCAAGTTGAATATGACATTATCATTGGTCTCGCTAAGGCCAGTCACCGCCACATTCATCACCTTAGAGTTCTTTTAGATTCCCAACTTTTCATCCTACAAATCAACAATGTATATCATGTTCATGATCCTTGCCTCTTTCAAAAATACCTCCAAGTTAGAGTCCTATATCGCAACTTTGATTCAATCACATTTACACATATTCCAAGACAACTCAATCAAGTATCAAATCACATGGCTAACCTAGTATCAAATTGGAATTTATCACATTAAACATCATTTTATACATAGCATCATACATTTGTCACAACACATGAAAAAGACATCATCCATAAAACCATAACACAGGGAGAAATGAATGATCCAAAGAATATCCATCTATATATATCATCAAATTCCATAAGTGTTTACAAAAAATATATACATGTACAAATTTCCTGTAGGCTCATGAATTCCCCTACCCCTATGAGTACAAAAATGGGTATCAACTACCCTATACAAAAATGGGCTCCCAAGCCCGTACATACAAACTTTGGCACTCACAATGCCCCTAAAGATCCCCCCCATATCCTCTATCAGCCAGAGGTGCCCCACTAGATGGGGGACCTCCAGGTCTAGGAGGTATTCGACCAGTCATCGTTGCCTTCGCCACTGTTGCTACATAGATCAGTGTTAGCCACTCTGTCAGTACACACACGCACTGCTCTAGGACCTCCTCGTCCTGGATATGGGTGAACATACTCTCAAGTAAACCCTATAAAACCTGCTCGAAGTGTTGTTGCAGGTCCTCCAGCATCACCATGGCATATCCCTGCGACTCTCTCCCTGGTCTTGCACCAATGTCATCTCGTCGTCACCTCTGTCCAACCCTCGGCTCTGTAGGCATTAAACAAGTTGGCCCTCGGTGAGCCAACTCCCCGACAACCTCTGCCTCTCAACTTCGAGGTCCCACATCTGCAAAAAAACACCAGAGATAATGTCAACATCGATATACATATATAATCAATGCTATCTATCGAAATCACAAAACATCAAACCATTATATAAACACATACCTCATTGATCCCAGTCCTCCTTAGGAGGAAATATCATGTCCTGATCATGGCAGTAATCCTTACCTACATATGGATACCTCAAAATAACATGTTTCATATGGCACCACACTTGAGCCATGGTGGTTGTAAAATAATGGCTACCCTCCCTGCCTCCATGTTTGGCCAACACATGGGCCCACCACATCATTCATGGCTCTCATTGCCCCATGGGCTCGAGTAGAATTCTCAAGAACAACAGAGGCACCCTCTCTAGGAACCATGCCACCAAAACATAACCGAAAGTGAAGTCACTGGAGTCAGATCACAGACAGTGGTTCACTTGTCCTGACATATTAGTGTGCATAGGCACACCCCATGCAAATAGGTCCCCATCTAGGACCTGCTCCACTACCCTCAGTTGACCACCAGTGATCCACTGAGTCCTTAAGCATCCATAGATACTCACCACCATAGTGATGATACAATCTGTCAATAGGTCATCAATCCCCTCAATACGTATGATCGAACCAGACATAGGGTTCAGCCCAGTGCAATGGCAAGCCTCCAAGTAACCTACTCGATCCTCCCCCAGAAACTAGGGATCGATAGGAAGGGCCATCCCATGGAATGACAGCCCTGTCAGGAAATACACATCCTCGGTGGCCGATAATGTCAGCTTCTCCCCTTTAAATATGGAGGAATGCAGATCAATGCTCCACATACCAATCAAATACTACAACAGGAACTCATGTGATCGTATAAGGGGGCAGTCTAAGAACTTAAGCAACCTGCAGGATGCCAAGTATATCCACACACCCGGCTCTACTCTCACCGCCTCTTGTAAATGGTCCCAATCGCGCTCTCTCCAGTTCATTGGCATCTTGTTATCGGAGTCTATTCATCACTTGCATCCACACAGAAACACTTGATCAGCCTCATCATCCATCAAAAATCATCAAAAATATCAAAAATTACAAACCTTTAGCCTTGCCCACAGTGCATGGATTTCACCCAGATAGGTGCACACCTTTTCTTTGCACAGTTGTGCACTAATGCACAGTTGTCTGATAAATAGTCATGCATAAGTGTATAGCTCTCAGTCAGACAAGCGTGCATATCATGCGCGCATGTCTGCCCATCCCTTATGCCCACATGTGTGGTTTATTCCAATACAGTTTCACATTATGTGTAGGAAATTGAGTTATACCCGTGCACATGTGCGTGGGTATTCCTCCTTTTCTTATACATTGGTTGGCCTCCTTTTCTTATACACTGGTGGGCCCCTACACTAAAAACCCCTTGTATATCCCTTTCTACAATCCCTATCTACAAAATAGGAAGTTCACAAGGTGCAAGAGGATAGTACCACTAACATGTATCGCGCCACTCCTGGACCGGTAGCCTCATGCGCCCACAATCTCCAAATCTCTTCACAGCTATCTCGTTAGTTCAATAACAATGACTAGTACAAATGAGGTGGTATTGTGGGCCCACCAGCCATATATAGTCCCTTTTTTCCAACTTCCATACTCTATTACAAGAGCGTAGAGCCTTCGTTTTCCTATTCGTTCTCAGCCATGAGATCCTCGTCCCGCCATCTACACATTCACATTACCTAGGTCATCATCTGCACTTATCCCCAGAGGAACATTTTTCTTCCATCGCATTCAAGTATGTACACTCATGTTCAATTTTATCAAATAGTTGTCATATGTTCTTTATCATCAGATATCGTTCACACCGGGTAATTGATTTTCATGTGTGTAGGTACTTGTTCTACAAATCTTACAACCCCTTCAGGTATATGTTCAACACTGGCATGTAATTATTCCCTCTATAAATCAATTGCATATATTTGTCACACCCTCAGACATTTTCCTTTAGAGTCCTTACAGCCGGCTCTACAGTGCCTTTACCTCTATTGCATTTGTGTATTGTCACTCGGTAGAACTCTCCCCCGCATGAGTTGTCCCATTCATAGTTCCCCTTGGAAACTTGACACTCACTTTTATTTTCACGCTCTAGGGATGGGAATTCAAATAGTCTTATGCACTTCTGAGAATGAACCCCATACTTCTTCTCATCATATTTTTAACCTTCCCAATAGACTCCTAGGTCATATCATCTTGGTTCTATTAAATGCACCCCCACAGTATCATTATCCCTCCATCTCATCCACCATTAGTTTTCCCATCTGCATATTGTCCTCCATTCATTTACCTAATACAGAAACCCACCCATGGGGCCCCCACCCTCCACCAGTTTTCTTTCACAAACTTGCACCCTAACAGGACAAGCCATATTTCACTGGGGCACCTGTTTCCATATCTGTATACTCAATCCAAATTATTCTTTATTTCTTTGGTAATTGTAAAAGCCTTTGTTTCCATCATATCCTTAGCTTTTTCGTTGTCACCCTTGGTGGCCTTCTTTTTCCTCGCAAAGCAACCCATGTAACCCTTGGTTGGGGAATCTACTCTCTTTCCATACTAACATCACTCATGAACCTCGAGTATCCCAAGTCCATGTACCCATGATCTCTGAGTTTTTTCTACTTTGTTATCCTTTGGCACAGTTTAACCCCACATCTAGTCATCCCCCTATCACCAGATCCAGTTTTATGGTAGTTGCCAATCATCCTTCAAGATTCCCCAACCAAGGGTAGTCTTGAGTCTCACAGAATATAGACTACGTTCATGTTACCTGTTAGTACCTGATATCACCTATTACTCAATGGATTTCATGAATACCTTCTCTTCTTGGACTCGTGTCTCCCTTCGTGTCGACATCATCATAGTTTCCATAAGGGTGGCAATATACTGACTCTCATTACCTTTACAATGAGGAGTCTCGGATGGCACAGAGAGAATCATCATTTCTCTCTAATTTCGTTGACCCCCATAACATTCGACTTCAGCAAACTCTCATGTTACAGTGGATCTTACTATGGGACTATTGAAGTTGTTTCATATCATTTGAATACCTTTGAATTCATTAGACCATCAATGCCTACGAGTCATTGATAATTCTTACAGTCATCCTTTCCTCACTTCAAAGTCCATTGACCATTCATAACAGTCATCTGTCATTATCAACCACCCTCGAGAGTGTTGTAGTTATCTACATCAAAATACATCTTCAGTTACAGCCTCACATTTTGGTTTCATGACATGAGCATGGGGCACGCCTACCTCATTTGTACACAATTTGTTTTTTCCCTAGAGACAGGTTTGGGTCCCAAAGATTTCCCTCTCCCTCCTCTAAATCATTCTTGTAGTTCATCTCTTCATTCTTCCTTACAATGGTACTCTTAGAAAAAGAAACATTGATGTATTTCAACTATAAGTATGCTCCTAACCTCACACATCAGGGGGCTTATTTTATCACTGAAAAATCATCTGCAACATTGCACACAAATAGTTAAGGAAAAACATCAATGCCAACAACAATTAGTCCACCTACAACACTAAAATTCATCCATAAGGAAAAAAAATATGTAATTGGGGTCAAAAATCAGAGTGCACAAAATCCCCAAAGGGAGTGTGCGCATAGTTCCCAAAGTGCGTAGGCCAACACAGGCCTCATCATGCAAAATGCCCGATTGTGTACGAGAAAATCTGCACACTTCTATGAACATTGCATTTATGGATCTTGTTGGCCCCTCAACCACTTCTGGTCCGACCCCCAACATGATTTGAAACTCATATCTGAGAAAAATCTAGCTTGGGGGCTAATCAAGGGATAGAGGATGCCCTAAATAGCCCCTTGTTCACACTATGAACCAATTACATTTTTCCATGTATGAATGATATAAATAAGAGCCATGGGTGTGCTAAAAAAGGAAGATGTTCAAGGTATTTTTATGCTACAAGAATTCTTCCTTGAGAATCCTCTTTTCTCTTTGAAGCCTTCAAGCACCATTGCAATAGGCCATTCCACTCACCTCGTGAGGGAATAGGCATTTTTTTTCTTCACCATTTTCCATCTCTTCCTTTGTAAAGAGAAGATATCTCAATTAGGGAACTCAAGAGCCCTATCAAGGAGGAAGAGGGGACTCATAAGTCCTTGAATTTCTCTATGGTGTTTTTCCTACTAATCTATTGATCCATTGGTAACATTATGTTGGTCATTGTTTGAATTTCATGATTCTAAGTTTCTCAAGATTTCTAAAATTTATTTCTTAGTTGTTTTAGTTTTATTTCTTTCATTTCACATGTGTTTGGCTTATCTAACCCACTCACAAACTTCTATCTTGTCTAACAGGCTTATCTAGACATGCGAGTGTTGTTTTTCTGCTTACCCAAGTGACAAAACCAACAGAACAACTGGAAACAATTGGTTCCTCATACACTGGCATTTTTGAAAGAATGATGCCTAATATTGTAGGGAACATTTGAATATATTCCTGGGATCCAAATTCATATTTGAAACCACCATTGGACATATTAGGATTTGTAGATGTCGATCGACTATTCAAGCATGCAAAATGGACTCTCCATGACTGAGAAATTTGATTTTTAAAAAATCTGCGCTTTTACCTACTAACCCGTCTTGAATTTTGCTAGTTAGCTGGTAGACGCTCCACATTTCACCAGCTAAGGAGCGGATTTTGGGGTAAATTAGCTGGTGAAATCTACGCCTTTCACTAGCTAAGGAGTGGATTTTTGGGTAAATTAGCTGGTGAAACCTGTCACTGCCAAAATAACCGAATTTTTGCACAAATTGGGATTTTTTGAGTTTGAATGATTTGAGACCACTTCAAATGGATAGGTGTTGAATTATCAAGTCTAATTCAAAGGATATTTTTGAGGGACAAGGTATAAAAGAGGTTTTTTCAACTACATTTGGCATCTTTTTCAAAGGGAGAATATCAGGTTTTTTGTACACTTCACCAAATTCGAATTTTATCTTTGGAGGACCAAATCAAATAGCCTTGGGAGGCTAAAACTCCACTTCATCAGCAATCTACTACTCTTAGATATGGATTGACCTCATCTTCGGGATCTCTTCCTAGTTTTTTGTAAATGTAGTTTACTTTCTGTTTTTAGAATATCAGATCCATTGTTTTAGGATCTAAGAATTGTGATGTAAACCTATAAAGCTATAGACTTAAGACAGACAAGGGGTTAAAACCGGGATACATTTTTGTGCTACTATATAGACTCTTATGATATAATAAAATTGCAGTCTCCTTTCATTTTCAATATCAGAAATATCCATGCTTCATTTTTTGTACTTTATTTCAGTTTATCTTAGCTTATAAAGACTGTTATCTCTTTATTGAGCTCATAGATTTGAAGTAAAGGATTTTCTTTCTATCTTGTATTAATCCCTACACCCAGCTGTATTTGGCAATCAAGATTAGTGTTCTTCATCCTCTCCTTTGAAATTACTTGATCTGATCATGTTTTTCTGAAAGCATTGTCTTATTTGAATGTATGATGAGTTGTCTGTCACATTAATTATTGAAGTAATCCCATTGTTCCAAGCATACCTACACATTATTTTTAAGTTACCAAGCATCCTTAGCCTACAACCCTAATGAGTTTCTTGGAATGATAACAGCAGGCACCATTCATATTGGTGTATGAACAAGAAGCAATGGTGCCATTAGAGTTTTTGGTACCTAGTTTGCGCGTAGCAGCAATTACAAACATGATAGAGGAAGGTGCAGTAAAAGAAAGGCTAAGTCAGCTAATGATCAGGGAAGAAGATAGGATTCTAGTAGGGTTTCACCAAGAAGTATAGAAAGAAAGGGACAAATCTTGGCACGATTGACATATCAAGAGGAAAAAATTCCAGGAGGGAGACCTAGTCTTGGTGTATGACAGTAAATCTCCTCAACACACAGGAAAACTCAGAATGCATTGGTTAGGACCATATGAAGTAAAGACCATCAAATATGGGGGAGTTATATATTTGAAGGACTTGGGAGAAACCGAACTCAGAGGAATGATCAATGGGAGTCGATTGAAGCTGTATAAGGACAGTCGACCTTCTAGCACTTGAAAAAAAAAACACGAAGAATTGTGCGCGACAACAAAGGGGTTACAACGCCAAACATCAAAAGATAGAAACCAGCTAAAAGAGAGGTAGTGTGTTGGAAATAGAATGTTCATGTGCACTTAGAAACATTAGCACAATGGAGAAAGGACCAACAATCACTAAAAGGAGGAAACAAAAGAAATGGCGGGTATAAAAAGCAGGTGCCAACTGACGACGACTATCAAAATTGAATGTCAAGAATGATTGATGGGACGTTTCATTAATCACACCAACTGACGAATTCAAGGGAATTCAATGGCAGGTACGCAGGAAGCACCAGTTCATTTAAAACAAAATTTGGGTAATGTCTCCGAGAAGTTTCACACGATTCCTATATAAGGAAATCACACAGGGATCAGAAGGGTTATTGTGAAATTGAGAAAATCACAGAGAGATAGAGAATACATAGAAGAGATCAAGTTTACGGGAGTTACAGAGAGAACTAAGCTTGGCGGAAACCAATTTAACCACCATGGCACCACCCAAGCTAGGAGCATCAATCTAGGCCTGTAGACAACCTTGAAGCAAACTTAGAATACCTCAATGGCCATAGGGAAGAGAACAACAACCACCTCAACCTACGAAATTTGTCAACTTGGATGAAATATAGTCACCCAATATGGAACCAGGGCGCCCCACACAAGTGGTGGATGAAACCAAACAAACAACAATAGTGGGAATGGATATCAATATGCTAGAAGTAGGATAGAGCCAATAAGTCTAGGATGAAGGAAATCATTCACACTCTGAAAAACCATGAAGAAGCCCCAAGGGTTAATAAGATGGTCCCAAACGAGGTAGAAGCGGTCATTCCAGCAAGGTCACACACAGCAGTGTCAGAGCAGCAGTAGGAGGGAATATTAGAAGATGTCACCGGCTAGGAAAAGGTGTATACAGAGGAGAGAATGATGGAGGATGGAACCTTGAGTTAGCCACTACATCAGAAGGACGATAAGCTAGTAGAAAGATCACCACGTAGGCAGGTTGCCATAGTCATAGTCTTATCGCACATTTTGGAGGGGGTGTGTGTCGCGGTTAACCTATTAGGTTGCGTGGAAAAACTACGGTACTCATATCATGATGTGACCAACATGGATAAGTTTCTAGAGTGTTCAAAGAAATTTTACCTAGATACCATCAGTATAGGACACTTCGGCGAATGAATTAACCAATCAAAATAGTGGGGACCCAGACTGGCCAATATTGGGATTTTAAGTCTGTTCGAGATCCCACACTTTGGAAGGGGTTGTGATGTAAACAACTACATCAAGCAGCTGATGGAAATTACCCATGGAGGATACCGATGGGTGGAAGAGCCTATCTTGATAGACGTAGAGCTTAGCATGTATATTACAGGGATGTCATCCAAGGGGGAGAACAATGCGCAGTTCCTTGATTATAAAACAAAGGAGAAGGCATTGGCTGAGGAAATAAAGAAAATGTATGGTATAGAAAGAGGGTCACATGGAATCATAATTAAGCACATCAATAACACAACAATATGGATGGCCACAAAACTCATGGTGTGCAAGTTTCTCAGGAAGTTCCACAAGGAGAAAGTCCCTATCAAGGTCATCACAGTTGCAGCATAGTGTGCGGAGAGCACTATATATAGCTGGGCTTCATACTTGTTAAATCTATTCCTTGAAGACTACAAGGACGTGTAGGACTTGGGGAGAAAATCTCACTATTATTGACTACTCATCCTAATCACCTTGGTTGGATGAACGAAGCATAAATATGCATACTTTGTCAAGAGATCCGCTGAGTGATGTGCAACATGATACCTATCATTGGGGAGCACTTCAGATCCCAAAACAAAAGTGAAAATGCAGGCATGTTCACAGGGTATTACAATGACCTACAAGAGAGTATTGCCAACACTTGGCAGGTTATGCCAGAAGTGGTCACATAATATCAGGGCATATCCAACTTTAAAGAAAACAGGCATGTAGTATGGATCCAAGCATAAAAGGATATCAAGAAGGAATGGCTACAGCTACGATATTGCATCAAGGAAGAGGGTGTAGAGATGGCCATCAAGGATTGACAAGATGACTGGAGAGTTCCATTTCTAAGTCAAGAGATGTCCACGAATAAGGAGGTTGATGTAGAGAAAGAACATACACCTACAGGAGACAAAATGGCACCCAAGAAGCCAAAGCCAGGTCAGAATTCAGTGCAATAGAGGAAAGGGGGTTTGCCAATGAAATGTACCTAGGTGGGGAAGAAGAAAAACACCCAGGCACCGCAGGAACAAGAAAAAGAGACTGAGACAGCACAGGGGACCACATCAAGTGCTACTCAACAGAAACAAGGCCAGACCAAGAGTTCGATCATACACACTGGGGGTGCGCATAAGAAATCTAAGGCACAAAAATTGTCGTTGGAATATACAATCACTGAGGATGACATAGACCTCGTGGCTGAAACGGTCCATAACCGAACATCAGAGGATTTTGACGAAGCCAAATGCCAAAGGGATACAATTCAGGACAAGCTATTCTACATGAGGTAGCTCCTCGAGAAGAGCAGAGAAATGTAAATGGTGGGAAGATGGATAGAGTCAGTCCCTGCAACATTACAAGAAAGACCTCAGGTTGTTCCCAGTGAGAAAGATATGATCCATACGATGGCATAGGTGAGCTCGAATTTTCACGTTACACCCAGCACGTTGCGCATGGATAAAATTGTAGGCCAGACACCATTGAAAGATATGGCGCAAATTCAGTTGGTAATGGGACAGATAGAAACCAAGTCATTATATAAACTGCAAGTTAGCATCGCGTAGGAGGTAAAATCACGTGCACACACAGACGTAGCAGAACTGCAACAGATGAAGGAGAACTGAGAAGCATTGGATTTGTTGCTTGAGCAGGTCAAGATTGATACCAAAGATGAGAAAGATCGCGTGGATAGGCTCAAGTAGGGATTGACTATATCCTATGAAAAAATTGATTAGATTATGCAAACAATCGATCAATACAGGAAGGAGATCAAGAACCTATAGGAAAAAATTCATCCCTACCACTCCTTCGTAGGTGAAGGACCAAAGGAATCGGGAAGCAATAGTACAGATGGAGGAAATAGAATGACAAGTCAGCGCAGCTATCGACTTGTTCAATAAAGAAGAACAACTATGGACAAAGTTGGAGGAGGATCAACAGGTCTAGCTGTGGGACTAGGAAAAGGAGAAGATAAGCACAACTATCCAGGACCTCAAGCATAGGAAAAAGATGATGAAGCTCACTGAGCACCTAAAAGGACTACAGGATATGAAGAAGATGCAAGTAGAACTCATAGTTGGACAGACACAAAAGAAGGATTAACAAGCTCAAATGGAACCTCTACAAGATCTAGCAATGGATTTTATTACGTAGGAAGAAGAGGAAAAGAAGAACATGGCACAAACTCAGGTAAATTGCACAAATATTATTAGCGAGGACATCACTGCGCAAGTATTGGATGCACTCAGAGGAAAACCCTTGCAAGCTCAAACACAAGCAAGGGAACTCACATAGAAGTTCCAAACCCTTGTAGGAGATTTTGAATCAGCACACAAATATTAGGTGGCTCGGAACAAGCCAAGTGTCAGTGTTGGGAGCTTGTTGGATGTAGGCCTAGTCAAGAGAAAGGATATTTTTGGAAGAGAATCATGTAAGGAGAAAAGGATAGATGGAAGGAAAATAAGCATGTGTAAGGGAAGCAGGTGAGGCGCGCATGCAAGGAAGACCTAATCACACTAGGGTTAGGTTTTTTGTAATGTATTGTAATGGATGATGAGCCAAGAATATAAATAGGTAGTACATAGAGGAAGAGAGGGACCGAAGAAAGATAGATGAGAGATAAGAGAGTCGACCGAGGAGGTGAAAGTTGTAAGAATTGTACTAATCAGTAAGTTGGTGAGCTAGGGAGCCAGTGAGTGACTTGATTCTAAGGGTTAGATCATAGACTGACGAGCCTAGTGCGATCTAGCCAACCTCATAGGAATTGAGGAGCATGTTGAAGAGAGTAAGATTAAAGATTGTAAACACACGCGGCATGATATATTACTGGACCATAATAAAATCTTGAGAGACAGATATTTTTGGATGTATATCAGGAGGGGGTGAACCATGGTAACACCTGTGTTATGCGAATGAATGTATGCATATTTATGGTCGTTAAATGTTGAA
This sequence comes from Picea glauca, assembly GCA_000966675.3. Classification (NCBI taxonomy): domain Eukaryota; kingdom Viridiplantae; phylum Streptophyta; class Pinopsida; order Pinales; family Pinaceae; genus Picea; species Picea glauca. The sequence continues at coordinate 703,543 of JZKD02S1619879.1, forward strand.
TGTAGATGAATGAATTAACTAGTTAGATTGGTTATTCCACATACATGAATAAAATAAATGATATAATTAGATGTTATACTAAATGAATAAATATTACAGAGTACAACTGCAAATCTCCACTCATTCCCAGGTTGCAAACACCTGAGTATTTCAACCACCCATAGAGCTATCTTAGGTGAGATTGCACACTGCACCCGATGCATTATGTTGCCTTCTGGTCTACTAGAGAGGCCGATATTTTTAGAGGGATTTTGTTGGGAGATGATCAAATCTGAACCGGGGTCAATATATGGTAGGAAGGTAGGATTAGAATAACCCATAAAGAATCCTAAGTAGAAGAATGTAGAGAGAGAATCCAACAATTACAAAATAATGAGGTTACTAAAAAATTGTCTAAATCCACTTTCAACCGCCATGTCAACCTTCACTCATTCAACGAAGGTAATCTCATGTTAGCCTACAATATCGCCCATGATACTCTCAACCATGGGAAATTTGAGTCATTATGGCATGGACCCTACATTGTTCAACACTACCTCACTAAAGGTGCTTACATATTGGCCTCTCCAGAAGGATACCCTCTCAAAGAACCCATCAATGGGTTGTACTTAAAGAATTTTTATGCCTAAGCATAGCCTCCCTACCTTAGGTTTTTTATTTATACACATTTGTAGAATTTTTAGTCTTATTTTCTGCCACCACTCCTCATGTCTGATCTATCATCCGTGTTATTGACAGATGCATCATCCATCATGTGGCATATGTTTGGGCTCGGATACCAACAACCAAGTTGAATATGACGTTATCATTGGTCTCGCTGAGGCCATTCACTGCCACATTCGTCACCTTAGAGTTATTTTAGATTCCCAACTTGTCATCCTACAAATCAACAATGTATATCATGTTCATGATCCTTGCCTCTTTCAACAATACTGCAAGTTAGACTCCTATATCGCAACTTTGATTCAATCACATTTACACATATTCCAAGACAACTCATTCAAGTATCAAATCACATGACTAACCTATTATTAAATTGGAATTTATCACATTAAACATCATTTTATACATAGAATCATACATTTGTCACAACACATGAAAAAGACATCATCCATAAAACCATAACATAGGGAGACATGAATGAGCCAAAGAATATCCATCTATATATATCATCAAATGCCATAAGTGTTTACAAAAAATATATACATGTACAAATTGCCTATAGGCTCATGAATTCCCCTACCCCTATGAGTACAATAATGGGTATCAACTACCCTATACAAAAATGGGATCCCAAGCCCATATATACAAACTTTGGCACTGACAATGCCCCTAGAGACCCCCCCCATGTCCTCTATTAGCTAGAGGTGCCCCACTAGATGGGGGACCTCCAGTTCTAGGAGGTATTCAACCAGTCATCGTTGCCTCTACCACTGTTTCTAGACAGATCAGGGTTCGCCACTCTGTCGGTACACACACGCACTGCTCTAGGACCTCCTTGTCCTAGATATGGCCCAACATACTCTCAGGTAAACCTTATAAAACATGCTTGAAGTGTTGTTGCAGGTCCTCTAACATCACCCTGGCATATCCCTGTGACTCTCTCCTTGGTCTTGCACCAATGTCATCTCGTCATCACCTCGGCTCTGTAGGCATTAAACGAGTTGGCCCTGGGTGAGCCAACTTCTCGACAACCTCTGCCTCTCAATTTCAGGGTCCCACATCTGCAAAACAACACCGGAGTTAGTGTCAGCATCCATATACATATATAATGAATGCTATCTAGCGAAATCACAAAACATAAAACCATTATACAAACACATACCTCATTGATCCTAGTCCTCCTTAGGAGGCAACATCATGTCCTGATCATGGTGGTATTCCATACCTGCATATGGATACCTCAGAATAAAATGTGGCATATGTTACCACACTTGAGCCATGGTGGTTGTAAAATAATGGCCACCCTTCCTATCTCCATGTTGGGCCAACACACGGGCCCACCACATCATTCACGGCTCTCATTGCCCCATGGGCTCGAGAAGAATTCTTGGGCACAACAAAGGAACCCTCTCTAGGAACCATGCCACCAAAAGATACCCGAAAGCAAAGTCACCGGAGTCAGATCAAAGACATTGTTTCACTTGTCCCGACATCTTAGTGTGCATAGGCACACCCCATGCAAATAGGTCCCCATCTAGGACCTGCTCCACTACCCTCATTTGACAACCTGTGATCCACTGAGTCCCTAAGCATCCATAGATACCCACCACCATAGCGATGATACAATCTGTTAATAGGTCATCAATCCCCTCAATACGAATGATCAAACCAGACATAGGGTTCGACCTAGTGCAATGGTGAGCCTCCAAGTAACCTACTCGATCCTCCCCCAGAAACTAGGGATCGATAGGAAGGGCCATCCCACGGAATGAGAGCCCCGTCAGGAAATACACATCCTCAGTGGTTGAGAATGTCAGTTGCTCCCCTTTAACTATGGAGGAATGCAGATCAATGCTCCACATACCAATCAAATACTACAATAGGAACTCATGTGATCGTATAAGGGGGCAGTTGAAGAACTTAAGCAACCCGCAGGCTGCCAAGTATATCCACACACCCGGTTGCGCACTCACCGCCTCTTGTAAATGGTCCCAATCACGCTCTCTCCAGTGCATTGGCATCTTGTTATAGTAGTCTATTCATCACCTGCATCCACACATAAACACTTGATCAGCCTCATCATCCATCAAAAATCATCAAAAATATCAAAAATTACAAACCTTTAGCCTTGCCCACAGTGCGCGGCTTTCACCCAAATAGGTGTGCACTAATACACAGTTGTCTAAGAAATAGTCATGCATAAGTGTACAGCTATCAGTCAGACAAGCATGCATATCATGCGTTCCTGTCTGCCCATCCCTTACGCCCACATGCGTGGTTTAGTCCAACATAGTTTCACATTATGTGTAGGAAATTGATTTATACCCATGCACATGTGCATGGGTATTCCTCCTTTTCTTGTACACTGGTGGGCCCCTACCCTAAAAACTCCCTGTATATCCCTTTATACAGTCCCTATCTACCAAACAGGAATTTCACAAGGTACAAGAGAAAAGTACCACTAACATGTATCTCACCACTCCCGAATCGGTAGCCTCATGCTCCCACAATCTCCAAATCTCCTCACAGCTATCTCGTTAGTTCAACAACAATGACTGGTACAAATGAGGTGGTATTGTGGGCCCACCGGCCATATATAATCCCTTTTTTCCAACTTCCATACTCTATTACAGGAGCGTAGAGCCTTCGTTTTCCTATTCGTTCTTAGCCACGATATCCTGGTCCCGCCATATACACATTCACATTCCCTAGGTCATCATCTGCACTTATCCCCGGAGAAACATTTTGCTTCCATCGCATTTAGGTATGCACGCTCATGTTCAATTTTATCAAATAGTTGTCATATGTTCTTTATCATCAAATATTGTTCACACTGAGTATTTGATTTTCATGTGTGTGGGTACTTGTTCTACAAATCTTACAACCTCTTCAGGTATATGTTCGACACTAGCATGTAATTATTCCCTCTGTAAATCAATTGAATATATTTGTCACACCCTCTGACATTTTCCTTTAGAGTCCTTACATCCGGCTCTGCAGTACCTTTACCTCTATCGCATTTTTGTATTGTCACTCAGTAGCACTCTCCCCCACATGAGTTGTCCCATTCATAGTTCCCCTTGGAAACCTGACACTCATTTTTATTTTCACTCCCTAGGGATGGGAGTTCAGATAGTCTTATGCACTTCTGAGAATGAACCCCATACTTCTTCTCATGATATTTTTAACCTTCCCAATGGACCCCCAGGTCATATCATCTTGGTTCTATTAATTGCACCGCCACAGTATCATTATCCCTCCATCTCATCCACCATCAGTTTTCCCATCTGCATATTTTCCTACATTCATTTACCTAATACAAAAACCCACTCATGGGGCCCCCACCCTCCACCAGTTTTCTTTCACAAACTTGCACCTTAATAGGCCAAGCCATCTTTCACTGGGGCACCCGTTTCCATATCTGTATACTTAATCCAAATTATTCTTTATTTCTTTGGTAATTGTAAAAGCCTTTGTTTCCACAATATCCTTAGCTTTTTCGTTGTCACCCTTGGTGGCCTTCTTTTTCCTGGCAAAGCAACCCATGTCACCATTGGTTAGGGAATATACTCTCTTTCCATACCGACATCACTCATGAACCTCGAGTATCCCAATTCCATGTACCCATGATCTCTAAGTTTTTTCTACCTTGTTATCCTCTGGCACAGTTTAACCCCACATCTAGTCATCCCCCTATCACTAGATCCAGTTTTATGGTTGTTTCCAATCATCCTTCAAGATTCCCCAACCAAGGGTAGTCTTGAGTCTCACAGAATATAGACTTCGTTCATGTTACCCGTCAGTACCTGATATCACCTATTACTCAGTGGATTTCATGAATACCTTCTCTTCTTGGACTCGTGTCTCCCTTCGTGTCGACATCATCATAGTTTCCATAAGGGTGGAAATATCCTGACTCTCATTACCTTTACAATCAGGAGTCTCGGACAGCACAGAGAGAATCATCATTTCTCTCTAATTTCGTTGACCCCCATAACATTCGACTTCATAAAACTCTCATGTTACAGTGGATCTTACTATGGGACTATTGAAGTTGTTTCATACCATTTTAATACCTTTGAATTCGTTAGACCATCAATGCCTACGAGTCATTGATAATTCTTACATTCATCCTTGCCTCACTTCAAAGTCTGTTGACCATTCATAATAGTCATCTGTCATTATCAACCACCCTCGAGGGTGTTGTAGTTATCTACATCAAAATACATATTCAGTTACAGCCTCATATTTTGGTTTCATGACATGAGCATGAGGCACGCCTACCTCATTTGTACACAATTTGTTTTTTCCCTAGAGACAGGTTTGGGTCCCAAAGCTTTCCCTCTCCCTCCTCTGAATCACTCTTGTAGTTCCTCTCTTCATTCTTCCTTACAATGGTACTCTTAGCAAAAGAAACATTGATGTATTTCAGCTATAAGTATGCTCCTAACCTCACACATCAGGGGGCATATTTTATCACTGAAAAATCGTCTTCAGCATTGCACGCAAATAGTTAAGGAAAAACATCAATGCCAACAACAATTAGTCCACCTACAACACTAAAATTCATTCATAAGGCAAAAAAATATGTAATTGGGGTAAAAAATCAGAGTGCGCAAAATCACCAAAGGGAGCATGCGCAAAATGCCCAAAGTGCATAGGCCAACACATGCCTCATCGCGCAAAATGCCCGATTGTGTACGAGAAAATATGCACACTTCTATGAACATCACATTTATGGATCTTGTTGGCCCCTCAACCACTTCTGGTCTGACCCCCGACATGATTTGAAACTCATATCTGAGAAAAATCTAGCTTGGGGGCTAATCAAGGGATAGAGGGTGACCTAAAAGGCCCCTTGTTCACATTGTGAACCAATTACATTTTTCCATGTATGAATGATATAAATAAGAGTCATGGGTGTGCTAAGAAACGAAGATCTTCAAGATATTATTATTCTACAAGAATTCTTCCTTGAGAATCCTCTTTTCGCTTTGAAGCCTTCAAGCACCATTGCAATAGGCCATTCCACTCACCTCGTGAGGGAATAGGCATTGTTTTTCTTCACCATTTTCCATTTCTTCCATTGTAAAGAGAAGATATCTCAATTAGGGAACTCAAGATCCCTATCAAGGAGGAAGAGGGGACTCATAAGTCCTTGACTTTCTCTACAGTGTTTTTCCTACTAATCTATTGATCCATTGGTAACATTATGTTGGTCATTGTTTGATTTTCATGGTTCTAAGTTTCTCAATATTTCTAAAATTTATTTCTTAGTTTTTTTAGTTTTATTTGTTTGATTTCACATGTGTTTGGCTTATCTAACCCACTCACAAACTTCTATCTTTTCTAACAGACTTATCTAAACATGCGAGTGTTGTTGTTTTGCTCACCCAAGTGACAAAACCAACACAACAACTGGAAATAGTCGGTTCCTCATACACTTGCATTTTTGAAAGAATGATGCCTAATCTTGTAGGGAACATTTGACTAGATTCCTTGGCTCCAAATGAATATTTGAAAGCACCATTGGAAATCTTAGGATTTGTAGATGTTGATCAACTATTCAAGCATGCAAAACGGACTCTCCATGACTGAGGAATTTGATTTTTAAAAAATTTGTGCTTTCACCAGCTAACCCGTCTTGAATTTTGCTAGTTAACTGGTGAAAGCTCTGCCTTTCACCAGCTAAGGAGCCGATTTTTGGGTAAATTAGCTGGTGAAATCCTGTCACGGCTAGAATAACCAAATTCTTTCCTAGATCAGGATTTTTTGAGTTTGAATGGTTTGAGACCACTTCAAATGGACAAGTGTTGAATTATCAAGTCTAATTCAAAGGCTAGTTTTGAGGGATAAGGTCAAAAAGAGGTTTTTTCAACTACATTTGGCATCTTTTTCAAAGGCAGAATATCAGGGTTTTTGTACACTTCACCAAATTCGAATTTTATCTTTGAAGGACCAAATCAAACAACCTTGGGAGGCTAAAACTGCACTTCATCAACAATCTACTACTCTTAGATATGGATTGACCTCATCTTGAGGATCTCTTCCTAGTTTTTTGTAAATATAGTTTACCTTCTGTTTTTAGAATATCAAATCCATTGTTTTAGGATCTGAGAATTGTGATGTAAACCTATAAAGCTACAGACTTAAGATAGATAGGGGGTTCAAACTGGGATACATTTTTGTGCTATTGTATAGACTCTTATGATATAATAAAGTTGCAGTCTCCTTTCGTTTTCAATATCAGAAATATCCATGCTTCCTTTTCTGTACTTTATTTCAGTTTATCTTAGCTTATAAAGACTGTTATCTCTTTATTGAGCTCATAGATTTGAAGTAAAGGATTTTCTTTCTATCTTGTATTAAGCCCTACACCCAGTTGTATTTGGAAATCAAGATTAGTGTTCTTCATCCTCTCCTTTGAAATTACTTAATCTGATCATTGTTTTCTGAAAGCATTGTCTTATATGAATGTATGACGAGTTGTCTGTCACATTAATTATTGAAGTAATCCCATTGTTCCAAGCATACCTACACATTATTTTTAAGTTACCAAGCATCCCTAGCCTACAACCCTAAGGAGTTTCTTGGAATGATAACAGCAGGTACCATTCATATTGGTGTATGGACAAGAAGCAATGGTTCCATTAGAGTTTTTGGTAACTAGTTTGTGCGTAGGAGCAATTACAAACATGATAGAGGAAGGTGCAGTTAAAGAAAGGCTAAGTCGGCTGATGATCAGGGAAGAAGATAGGATTCTAGTAGGGTTTCACCAAGAAGTATAGAAAGCAAGGGATAAAGTTTGGCATGATTGACATATAGAGAGGAAAAAATTCAAGGAGGGAGACCTAGTCTTGGTATATGACAGTAAATCTCTTCAACAGACAGGAAAACTCAGAATGCATTGGTTAGGACCATATGAAGTAAAGACTATCACATATGGGGGAGTTATATATTTGAAGGACTTGGGAGAAACTGAACTCAGAAGAATGATCAATGGGAGTCGGTTGAAGCTGTATAAGGACAGTCGACCTTCTAGCACTTGAAAAAAAAAACACGAAGAACTATGCGCGACAACAAAGGTGTTACTGCACCAAACATCGAAAGATAGAAACCAGCTAAAAGAGCGGTACTGTGCTAGAAATAGAACATTCACGTGCACTCAGAAACATTAGCACAATGGAGAAAGGACCAACAATCACTAAAAGGAGGGAACAAAAGAAATGGCGGGTATGAAAAGCAGGCGCCAACTGACGACAACTATCAAAATTGAATGTCAAGAATGATTGCTGGGATGTTTCATTAATCACACCAACTGAAAACTTCAAGGGAATTCAATGGCAGGTACGTAGGAAGCCCTAGTTCATTTAAAACAAAATTTGGGTAATGTCTCTGAGAAGTTTCACACGATTCCTATATAAGGAAATCACACAGTGATCAGAAGGGTTATTGTGAAATTGAGAAAATCGCAGAGAGATAGAGAATACAGAGAAGAGAGAAAGTTTGCAGGAGTTACAGAGTGAACTAAGCTTGGCGGAGACCAATTTAACAACCATCGCACCACCCAAGCTAGGAGCGTCAATCCAAGCCTATAGACAACCTTGAAGAAAACTTAGAACACCTCAACGACCACAGGGAAGAGAACAAAAACCACCTCAACCTACGAAATTTGTCAACTTGGATGAAATCTAGTCACCCAATATGGAACCAGGGAGCCCCACACAAGTGGTGGATGAAACCAAACAAACAACAATAGTGGGCATGGATATCGATATGCTAGAAGTAGGATAGAGCCAACAAGCCTAGGATGAAGGAAATCCTTCACTCTCTGAAAAACCATGAAGAATCCCCAAGGGTTAATAAGATGGTCCCAAACGAGGTAGAAGCGGTTGTGCCAGCAAGGTCACACATAGCAGTGTCAGAGAAGCAGTAGGAGGGAATATTAGAAGATGTCACCGTCCATGAAAAGGTGTATACAAAGGAGAGAAAGATGGAGGATGGGACCTCGAGTTAGCCACCACATCAGAAGGACGATAATCTAGTAGAAAGATCACCATGTAGGCAGGTTGCCATAGTCATAGTCTTATCACACATTTTGGAGGGGGTGTGTGTCGTGGTTAACCTGTTAGGTTGCATGGAAAAACTACGGTACTCATATCGTGATGTGACCAACATGGATAAGTTTCCAGATTTTTCAAAGCAATTTTACCTAGCTACCATCGGTATAGGACACTTCGGCGAACCAATTAACCAACCAAAATAGTGGGGACCCAGACTGGCCAATATCGGGATTTTAAGTCTGTTCAAGATCCCGCACTTTGGAAGGGGTTGTGATGTAAACAACTGCATCAAGCAGCTGATGGAAGTTGCCCATGGAGGATACCAATGGGTGGAAGAGCCTATCTCAATAGATGTAGAGCTTAGCATGTATATTACAGGGATGTCATCCCAGGGGGAGAGCCATGCGCAGTTCCTTGATGATAAAACAAAGGAGAAGGCATTGGCTGAGGAAATAAATAAAATGTATGGCATATAAAGAGGGTCACATGGAATCATAATTAAGCGCATCAATAACGCAACAATATGGATGGCCACAAAAATCATGTTGTGCAAGTTTCTCAGGAAGTGCCACAAGGAGGAAGTCCCTATCGAGGTCATCGCAGTTGTAGCACAGTGTGCAGAGAGCACTATACATAGCTGGGCTTCATACTTGTTAAATATGTTCCTTGAAGACTACAAGGACACGCAGGACTTGGGGAAAAAATTTCACTATTATTGACTACTCATCCTAATCGCCTTGGTTGGATGAATGAAGCATAAATATGCATACTTTGTCAAGAGATCCACTCGGTGATGCGCAACATGATACCTATCATTGGGGAGAACTTAAGACCCCAAAACAAAAGTGAAAATGAAAGCATGTTCATAGGGTATTACAACTACCTACAAGAGAGTATTGCCAACATTTGGCAGGTTATGCCAGAAGTGGTCACACAATATTAGGGCATATCCAACTTTAAAGCAACCAGGCATGTAGTATGGATCCAAGCATGAAAGGAGATCGAGAAGGAATGGCTACAACTACAATATTGCGTCAAGGAAGAGGGTGTAGAGATGGCCATCAAGGATTGACAAGATGACTGGAGAGTTCCATTTCTGAGTCAAGAGATGTCCACGAATAAGGAGGTTGATGTAGAGCAAGAACAGACACCTGTAGGAGACAAAATGGCACCCAAGAAGCCAAAGCTAGGTCAGAATTCAGTGCAACAAAGGAAAGGGGGTTTGAAAAAGAAATATACCTAGGTGGGGAAGAAGAAAAACACCGAGGCACCGCAAGAACAGGAAAAGGAGACTGAGACAGCACAGGGGACCACACCAAGTGCTACTCAACAGAAACAAGGCAAGACCAAGAGGTCGATCATACACACTGGGTGTGCGCGCAAGAAATCTAAGGCACAAAAAATGTCGTTGGAATACAAAATCACTGAGGATGACATAGACCTCATGAATGAAACGGTCCATGACCGAACATCAAAGGATTTTGATGAAGCCAAATGCCAAAAGGATAGGATTCAGGATGAGCTATTCTACATGAGGTAGCTCCTCGAGAAGAGTAGAGAAATGTAAATGGTGGGCAAATGGATAGAGTCAGTCCCTGCAACATCACAAGAAGGACCCGAGGTTGTGCCCAGTGAGCAAGATATGATCCAGACGATGGCACAGGTGAGCTCGAATTTTCACCTTACACCCAACATGTTGCGCATGGATGAAATTGTAGGCCAGACACCATTGAAATATATGGAACAAATACAATTGGTAATGGGACGGATAGCAACCAATTCATTATACAAACTGCAAGTCAACGTCGCGTAGGAGGTACAATCACGTGCACACACAGATGCAGCAGAACTGCAATAGATGAAGGACAACCGAGAAGCATTGGATTTGGTGCTTGAGTAGGTCAAGATCGATACCAAAGACAAGAAAGATCGCGTGGATAGGCTCAATCAGGGATTGACTATATCCTATGACAAAATTGATCAGATTGTGCAAACAATCGATCAATACAGGAAGGAGATCGAGAACCTATAGGAAAAACTCATCCCTACCACTCCTCCGGAGGTGAAGGAGCAAAGGAATTGGGAAGCAGTAGTACAGATGGGGGAAATGGAATGACAAGTCAGTGCATCTATCAACTTGTTCAATAAATAAGAACAACTATGGACAAAGTTGGACGAGGATCAACAGGTCTAGCAATGGGACTAGGAAGAGGAGAAGATAAGCACAGCTATCTAGGACCTCAAGCATAGGCAAAAGATGATGCAGATCACTGAGTGCCTCAAAGGAGTACAGGTTATGAAGAAGATGCAAGTAGAACTCATAGTTGCACAGACACAAAAGAAGGATTGACAAGCTCAAATGGAACCTCTATAAGAGCTAGCAACAGATTTCATTACGCAAGAAGAAGAGGAAAAGAAGAACATGGCACAAATTCAAGTAGAGTACGCAAATATTATTAGTGAGGATATTACAGCACAAGTATTGGATGCACTCAATGGAAAAACCTTGCAGGCTCAAACACAAGCAAGGGAACTCACATAGAATTTCCAAACCCTTGTAGGAGATTTTGAATAAGCACACAAAGATTAGGTGGCTCGGAACGAGCCACGTGTCAGTGTTGGGGGCTTGTTGGATGTAGGCCTAGTCAAGAGAAAGGATATTTTTGGAAGAGAATCATGTAAGGAGAAAAGGATAGATGGAAGGAAAAGAAGCACGTGTAAGGGAAGAAGGCGAGGCGCACATCCAAGGAAGACCTAACAACACTAGGGTTACGATTTTTGTAATGTATTGTAATGGATGATGAGACAAGAAAATAAATAGGTAGTACTTCGAGGAAGAGAGGGACCGAAGAAAGATAGATGAGAGATAAGAGAGTTGACCAAGGAGGTGAAAGTTGTAAGAATTGTACTAATCAGTAAGTTGGTGAGCTAGGGAGCTAGTGAGTGACTTGATTTTGAGGGTTAGATCATAGACTGAGGAGCCTGGTGTGATCTAGTCAACCTCGTAGGCATTGAGGAGCATGTTGAAGAGAGTAAGATTAAATATTGTAAACACACACAGCGTGATATATTACTGGACCATAATAAAATCTTGAGAGTCGGATCTTTCTGGATGTATATCAAGAGGGGGTGACCCATGGTAACACTTGTGTTATGCGAATGAATGTATGCATATTTATTGTTGTTAAATGTTGAATGTACATGAATGAATTAACTAGTTAGATTGGGTATTCCACATACATGATTAAAATAAATGCTATAATTAGATGTTAGATTGAATGAATAAATATTACAGAGTACAACTGCAGATCTCCACTCATTCCCAGGTTGCAAACACCTGAGTATTTCAGCCACCCATAGAGCTATCTCAGGTGAGACTGCGCACTGTACCCCATGCATTGTGTTTCCTTCTGGTCTACTAGAGAGGCCAAAAGTTTTAGAGGGATTTTGTTGGGAGATGATCAAATCCGAACCGAGGTCAATATATGGTAGGAAGGTAGGATTAGAATAACCCATAAAGAATCCTAAGTAGAAGAATGTAGAGAGAGAAGCTAACAATTACAAAATAATGAGGTTACTAAAAAATGGTCTAAAGCCACTTTCAACTGCCATGTCAAACTTCACTCATTCAACGAAGGTAATCTCATGTTAGCCTACAATATCGCCCATGATACTCTCAGCCATGGGAAATTTGAGTCATTATGGCATGGAACCTACATTGTTCAACACTGCCTCACTAAAGGTGCTTACATATTGGCCTCTCCAGAAGGATACCCTCTCAATGAACCCATCAATGGGTTGTACTTAAAGAAATTTTATGCCTAAGCGTAGCCGCCCTACCTTAGGTTTTCTATTTATACAAGTTTGTAGATTTTTAAGTCTTATTTTATGCCACCACTCCTCATGTATGATCTATCATCCATGTTATTGATAGATGCATCATTCATCAGCCTACCACATCGATTATGCTCACAATGCCAGTCGTTAGACCCAGAATCTTGCTCGGGCCCCTTGGGCCCTCTATACTCCATCACATGTCCTACTCCACTCTAGTGGCATATGTTTGGGATAGGATACCAACAACCAAGTTGAATATGACGTTATCATTGGTCTCGCTAAGGCCAGTCATCGCCACATTCATCACCTTAGAGTTCTTTTAGATTCCCAACTTGTCGTCCTACAAATCAACTATGTATATCATGTTCATGATCCTTGCCTCTTTCAAAAATACCTGCAAGTTAGACTCCTATATCGCAACTTTGATTCAATCACATTTACACATATTCCAAGACAACTCAATCAAGTATCAAATCACCTGGCTAACTTAGTATTAAATTGGAATTTATAACATTAAACATCATTTTATACATACCATCATACATTTTTCACAACACATGAAAAATACATCATCCATAAAACCATAACACAGGGAGACATGAATGATCCAAAGAATATCCATCTATGTATATCATCAAATGCCATAAGTGTTTACAAAAAATATATACATGTACAAATTGCCTGTAGGCTCATGAATTCCCCTACCCCTATGAGTACAAAAATGGGTATCAACTACCCTTTACAAAAATGGGCTCCCAAGCCTGAACATACAAACTTTGGCACTCACAATGCGCTTAGAGATCCCCCCCATGTCCTCTATCAGCCAGAAGTGCCCCACTAGATGGGGGACTTCCAGGTCTAGGAGGTATTCGACCAGTCATCATTGCCTCCGCCACTGTTGCTAGACAGATCAGGGTTCGCCACTCTGTCGGTACACACACGCACTGCTCTAGGACCTCCTCGTCCTAGATATGGGCCAACATACTCTCAGGTAAACCCTATAAAACCTACTCGAAGTGTTTTTGCAGGTCCTCTAGCATCACCCTGGCATATCCCTGCGACTCTCTCCCTGGTCCTGCACCAATTTCATCTCATCATCACCTCTATCCAACCCTCGGCTCTATAGGCATTAAACGAGTTGGCCCTCGGTGAGCCAACTCCCCGACAACCTCCACCTCTCAACTTTGGGGTCCCACATCTGCAAAACAACACCAAAGATAGTGTCAGCATCCATATACATATATAATCAATGCTATCTATCGAAATCACAAAACATAAAACCATTATACAAACACATACCTCATTGATCCCAGTCCTCCTTAGGAGGCAACATCATAGTTTCCATAAGGGTGGCAATATCCTGACTCTCATTACCTTTACAATGAGGAGTCTCGGACGGCACAGAGAGAATAATCATTTCTCTCTAATTTCGTTGACCCCCATAACATTCGACTTCAGCAAACTCTCATGTTACAGTGGATCTTACTATGGGACTATTGAAGTTGTTTCATACCATTTGAATACCTTTAAATTCGTTAGACCATCAATACCTACGAGTCATTGATAATTCTTACAGTCATCCTTGCCTCACTTCAAAGTCTTTTGACCATTCATAACAGTCATCTTTCATTATCAACCACCCTCGAGGGTGCTGTAGTTATCTACATCAAAATACATCTTCAGTTACAACCTCACATTTTGGTTTCATGACATGAGCATGGGGCATGCCTACCTCATTTGTACACAATTTGTTTTTTCCCTAGAGACAGGTTTGGGTCCCAAAGCTTTCCCTCTCCCTCCTCTAAATCACTCTTGTAGTTCCTCTCTTCATTCTTCCTTACAATGGTACTCTTAGCAAAAGAAACATTGATGTATTTCAGTTATAAGTATTCTCCTAACCTCACACATCAGGGGGCATATTTTATCACTAAAAAATCGCCTGCAACATTGCACGTAAATCGTTAAGGAAAAATATCAATGCCAACAACAATTAGTCCACCTACAACACTAAAATTCATCCATAAGGAAAACAAATATGTAATTGGGGTCAAAAATCAAAGTGTTCAAAATCACCAAAGGGAGTGTGCACACAGTGCCCAAAGTGTGTAGGCCAACACAGGACTCATCGCGCAAAATGCCCGATTGTGTACGAGAAAATTTACACACTTCTATGAACATTTCATTTATGGATCTTGTTGGCCCCTCAACCACTTCTAGTCCAACCCCCAACATGATTTGAAACTCATATCTGAGCAAAATCTAGCTTGGGGGCTAATCAAGGGATAGAGGGTGCCCTAAAAGTCCCCTTGTTCACACTATGAACCAATTACATTTTTCCATGTATGAATGATATAAATAAGAGCCATAGGTGTGCTAAGAAATGAAGATCTTCAAGGTATTTTTATGCTACAACAATTCTTCCTTGAGAATCCTCTTTTCTCCTTGAAGCCTTCAAGCACCATTGCAATAGGCCATTCCACTCACCTCGTGAGGGAATAGGCATTGTTTTTCTTCACCATTTTCCATTTCTTCCATTGTAAAGAGAATATATCTCAATTAGGGAACTCAAGAGCCCTATCAAGGAGGAAGAGGGGACTCATAAGTCCTTGACTTTCTCTATGGTGTTTTTCCTACTAATCTATTGATCCATTGGTAACATTATGTTGGTCATTGTTTGATTTTCATGGTTCTAAGTTTCTCACGATTTCTAAAATTTATTTCTTAATTGTTTTAGTTTTATTTATTTGATTTCACATGTGTTTGGCTTATCTAACCCACTCACAAACTTCTATATTGTCTAACAGGCTTATCTAGACATGCGAGTGTTGTTTTTTTGCTCACCCAAGTGACAAAACCAACACAACAACTGGAAACAGTCGGTTCCTCATACACCTCAACATAATGGCATTGCAGAACACATCAACTGAATGTTATTTGAAATGGCTAGTTGTAGTTTTCATGACAAATATTTTCATCCTCGCTTCGGGCTGAACCTGACTATTGTGCAAACTATATACTCAATCACATCTCCACTTGAGTTGTACTTTTGGTGACTCTAGTCAAATGATGGTGTGGAAAAAATCTCGTATTCATCCACCTTCATGTGTTTGGATTTGCTTCATGGGCTCATATTTCTGATTATTTTGTTATCACCTTATAATTTCCCTTGGTTGCGGGGGGGAAACAACAGAGGTAACCACATACCACTTTGGTCTTGGAGTCTAGCCTTTCCAAACTAGAGTGGGCTCTCTCAATGTAAATTAGGCTCAGTGGCCAAATATGAAATAGAAATAAGGTTTTAATATGTGGTGGTAGTGATCCAAGTGGATATTGGTGGCCACCCACCTTTTCCAACTGGCTCAAAATAGTTTTCTGGCAATTTTGGTAATTTACTATTTTTAGTAGTTTTTAACTTCCGATGCCATTTTGAGAGCCTAAATGAAGGTTTTTCAGGATTGGGATTCTCAATTATAGTTGAAGGCTCTAATTTATCCTCCAAAATTAATCTCCTCTACTATACCTTTCCAACGAGCTATCGTGCGCCTCAAACGAAGATTGTATGCAAAAGTTACGATCCTAGGAAGTTGATGTACTAACTTACCCAAATGGGGCCCACATGACTTTTGGCACTTCATCTCCTAGGGTTAGGTTTTTTGGATGTCTAGGGTTTGTGACATTCCATTTGATTGTAAAAAAGGCCTTCATAGCCTCATTGTAATCATCTTCTTGTGAATGAGTGCAGCCATCACATCTCTTCTCAGAAATAAGTCGCCACCATTCCAGTAAGCTTGTTTTCCGCTGCATTTTACAATTTCAGCTTATTTCCTTATTGAATAGAAAACTAGTTTTATTGTATCTTTGTTATTTTTTGTTAAATATCTTTTAAAAATTTCTATTCATTTCGCTCTTGTAATGTCCCCAAGGCCGAGCCCAGTTGTAAATCTTGTTTACGAAATGAGTTGTAAAAATGTTATATAGGCTGGTGAACCAAGTTTATATATGTTGGTGGGCTTATGTCATTGTTAGGGCAAAGAGCCTAAGGTTTTAAGGCCAAGAACCTGATTTTGTACATGTATCAATGTATAACATTAATAAAATATAAACATCGCTGCGTGCAGACTAACCACGATAAATGAGTGATGAGGGACTAAGCTTCCACAGAGTGGGCAAGGGATTAGGGGCTGGAAGGTGGGAAGAGGGGCTAAGTGTTGAGCCTAGGGGGCTAAGCCTAAAGGATTAAGTCCTTGGGGAACAATATTTTAATATTATTCCAAATAACATGTGAATAATATGTTTTATCCTAAGTTCTTTTTTAAAGGACAAGCAACTTCCAAATGGAAGGAACACATGCTGAAGGAACGCATGTTGTTGCATGGGTGACAAGTGTCAACCCAGCCGCATGAAAATAAAATGGCTGAGATGAGTCATGTTGGGGGTTCCTCCCCCATTCTACCCGACCATATAAGCGTGAACTGGCCCAACCTCTGTAGGAGACCTCATGCATCTTCTGAACTATACACCCCCTGAACCAGAAGCCTATGTTGATTTCGGGAAAAAGTATGTGGTTGTTCTGGAAAGACGGTACACCCCTTCTCTGTTATAAACCATGGAGTCTAAATTGACCCCTACATGGACAACTCATCACGCATCCCTAAGAATCCAAAGTGTGAGTCTATCCCATGTTTCCAGATTGAGAAAATGGAAGTGTCTCGTCCCTGCTAAGCCTGGTTATGTTGTTGCACCTGTCTATAGCTGCCTTGGGGTATTCGTGTTTGGATTCTCGTTGATTGTGGTTGATGTGTAGTGTTTGAACCTGTGTGGCTTGTTGGTCAGTTTGTAAAACACTCTCTCCTGGTGAGAGAGGTGGTTGAAGTTCGAAGAACAGGTTGATGGGCCTGTGAGCGACTCTCTCCAGGTGAGAGAGTGTGTAGAGGAAGGAGAGAATTCCTGGAAGGAACCCTGTAGCTGACATAGAGCTCGGAGACTTTCGGTCCGGTCTGTTGTTGAAAACCAAGGCAAGGAAGGTTATCAACTGAAGGACTATCTAGGTGACAGAGAAGGTGTATACTCCTGGGGTGGAACAGGCATGTGGGGAAGGAGAGTATGTGGGCAGTGGACATAAGTGGTTCCTGGGAGAGAATTCCTTCCTTGTGACTGTGTGTTTTCCCTGTAACCTCAACCTACCCTAAGATTCCCTGCCTTGGGAGTGGAGCTTAGTCCCAGCTTGGGGGTGACCCACTGCTGAGCTTGATGAGCAATGTGGTCTAAGTCTGGGAGGTTCATGGAAGGCCTGCACCTGGTTGGTGGCATTACCACTGTTTCAAAGATAAGTACCAGATGATGTTTTAATTACTTTTCTACATGTCTGTGTATTATATTTATCATGTATTCTGTTGTGCAAACGATTTAATTTTAAATCCATTGATTATTTATAATAGAAGTAATTCTTATGGTTACTCTGAGTTTAAATGTGTTTCATTTGCTTAAATGCATGTCTTATATATAGAATTAAGTATGAGATTGTTATTCCGTGAAGTAGCGCCTGCTCGGCCCGGAATGGGGGTGTTAAAGTATGGTATCAGAGAGTTACAGTATGAAAGGGTGTTACAGTTTGGTATCAGAGCCAAGGTTTCGATGCTGAGCCTAGATGGGTCAATTGAGTGGTCTTTGGACTGAGGGTTTGAGGAGAAATTGTGTCTGGAGGACCAATTTCAGGCCTTTGAATGCTCCTGAGTGTCAAGGAGTTACTTGACCAGTTTACAAAGCTCAATAGGTGTAGCGGTGTTACAAAACCGCAACTGGGGTGGCATCTGGCCACAGGGAGAGAGGACTCCACACTAGAAGTGTTGTAGCCATAGGATCTTTTCAGGAAAAAGGAGAACCCTCGTGACCCTCAGATATGGAAAACGTGTGCAAGGTTTAAAATCCTTTTCAAGTTGCACAGGAGTGTGGAAATAAAGATACGCGAAATCTTGAATTCGTCAGGACCATCCATCGGGGGGGGCACGTAGCTGTCGGACGGTGTTTTGACACCCAGTACACAAAAGGTGAAGAACCCTATTTTCGCAAGTCGTGAAATAGCGAAACCCAAAATTTTGAAACGATCTACACCGTAGATCGTAAGAGAGGAACTTGACCATTTGATCAAGTGGAAGAATAGACCATAATTTCGTGATTTCGGCAAATGGAAGTTCGAGAGGTGGAGATGCATGAACTCCCGATTCCCGAAACCCCGAAATGCCAAAAATATCTATGTCATAGATCTGAGGGAAGTCTAACCATTGGATTGCCTTGGAATGGATGTGGACACATGGGTGTGTACCACGTGCCAGTGAGCCGATAAGAAAAGTGAGAATGGTGGGACCCAATGACATCATCAAAGGTGACGTGGACCCTCTTGAACATATCATGCTCCACCGTGGTTAAGGGCGATAGCTGTGTTGTGGGCCTGGAGAGTAAAGTAAATTGAAATTTCAGAATTTGGGAGTTAGAGTGACATGGAGTTGGGAGTCATTGCATCGTGAACTCTCGGGTACCGAAGACCCGAAAACCCAAAGTGTCGAGTCCTGAAATCCCTACCAGAGTTGGCGACAACTGTGCTATGGGCCCAGGAGAAGAGAGGTTGGAAGTTTGGGAGTCGAGAGTTGAAGAGGGAAGTGAGTGTGAGAACCTCTAGGGACAAAAGACCCTAAAACCCGAAACACCAAAGTTCTGAAATCCTGAAATTTTCAAAGGACATAAGAACTGTCGAGGATTTAACTATTGGATCCTCGTGGACAAAAACCATGAAAACCAAAGTCCTGAAGTTCTGAAAATTTGCAGAGCCAAGCAAGGCTCAAAAAACTTAGTGAATTTGAAACATTTTCTTATTCACGTTGGTTAATGACTGTTGTGGTTTTTATTCAGAGATAAGGCCTGACAAACTCTGGTTGACTGGACGTTGTGTGTGCAAAGTTCCATGGGTGTCAAGACATACGAGTATACAAATGGAAGAGGTACAGATTGCCCTCGAAACAGAGGACGAAAGGGTAGGAAGGGATCTCAACTTGGGAATCGAAGGATCAAACTCTAATGGGCATGGAAGAGAATTGGATAAGGAAGGACATATAATGAAAATCATCGAAGGATTGCAGAGAGATGCCCAGGCTCACCGAGATGATAGCCGAAAACTCATGAAAGTCATGGATATGCAGGGTGAATTCAACTTAAAGATGTTGAAGATCCTGGAAAGAATATAAAGGAAATTGGAAAAGGAGAGTGACAGAAGAAAAACAGGGAGTCACAGGACCCCTGAGAGAAAAATAAGATCGAGGAGTGGTAGCAGACATCATCGTCGCTTCCCAAAGCATTCCAGTAGGGAAGCACACAGTAGTTCAAGACTGTCCCTTACCAGAAAACATCGAAGATCTGGAGTGGATGAATTGAAGGGAGAGATGAACAAGATTAAGCCTCCAACGTTCAATGGAGAACATAAGAAGGAGGAAGATGTCGAAACCCGGTTGCTTGGCATAAGTAAATATTTCCAACTGTAGAATTATTCCACTCATGCAGAAGGAAGAATTGTGATGTATAAATTGAAAGGAAAAGCATCCATGTGGTGGGATTAGTTTGTGCAGGTGCAGCACATCAGAGAGAAAGATATCACTTGGAAGGAGTTCAAGAGGTATTTCGAGAAGAAATACCTGACTCAAAGATACTATGACAGAAAGATAAATGAGTTCTTCGAACTCAAGATAGGCAGCATGACCATTGATGAATACGACTGAAGGTTTTTGGAACTACTGAAGTATGTTCCATTCATTAAAGTTGAGGCTTTCAAGATTCAGAGATATCTGAGTGGACTGCCACCTTCCATTAGTGACAAGATCTAGTATGATGATCCCAATACTATGGAAGAAACAATAAGAAGGGAAAAATTTTTGTATGAACAACAAAGAGAAAGGCCTACTTTTTGGAAGGCTTGGGATGATCAAAAGAAGTTCAGGAAAGAGTAGAGGTTGAACGGAAACAAGCCTCCTTTTTTCAAAAACAGTCCTTAGGGACAGCCATCCTATAGAGAGCCCATGAAGGATGAAGTGGGTGAGAAAATGCCAAGACCGCCACCTATGGAGTGTTGGGGTTGTAAAGGAAACCATAGGTACAGAGACTGGCCCCATAGAAAAGATAAAGCAAGAACCATCCACAATGTTCAGCAACCTGAAATAGTGGAGGATATGGGAAGTAGAATGCCAAGGATCTACACAGCCCTGGACAACAAGCAAGCTGAATTTCAATCAAACATGATTGAAGTGGAAGGTATGATTAACAACCGACCATTTCTTATTTTAATCGATTCAGGGGCTAGCCATAGTTATGTAGATCCTAGGGTGGTGGAAATTTTTAATTTATCAAGAAGAAAACATGAAAAGTATTTGTTAGTACAGTTTGCTACAGGAACCAAGAGGAAAGTCGCTGAGTTGGTGAAGTCTTGTCCTGTGGACATGAAAGGACTGAGCACGAAGACTGAATTGAATATTCTACCTTTAGGCTCTTATGACTGTTTAATTGGAATGGACTGGTTGGACCAACACCATGCCCTCCTGGGCTGTCATAACAAGAAGTTTACATGTCTGGATGAGGAGGGGAATTGGAAAAAAATCCAAGGGATTCTTAGAGTTGTGGTTGTTAGAGAAATCTCAGCCATGCAACTAAAGAAGTGCTATAGAAAAGGTTGTCAATTATTTGCAGCCCGTGTGGAGGAAGCATCCAAAGATGAAGTCTCAAGGATTGGAGACCATGAGGTACTCACAAAGTTCAAGGACATATTTTAGGAGGTACTTGGACTACCTCCGAAGAGAGACATCGATTTTTCTATAAATTTGATGCCTAGAGCAGCTCCAGTGTCGAAAGCTCCTTATAGAATGAGTACGCCAAAGTTGAAAGAGTTGCGATTGCATCTTGAAAATATTCTAAAGAAGGGGTACATTCTCCCCAGCATGTCACCTTGGGGTTCCCTAGTCCTGTTCATGAAAAAGAAGAATGGGACGTTGAGGATGTGCATTGATTTTCGGCAGTTGAACAAAGCAATTATCAAGAACAAGTATCCTTTTCCAAGGATCAATGATCTTTTCGATCAGTTGAAGGGTGCGAAAATATTCTCGAAGATAGATCTCAGATCAAGATATCACCAAGTAAGAATAAAGGATGAGGACATCAGCAAGACCACCTTTAGAACAAGGTACATTCATTACGAGTTCACAGTGGTGCCGTTTGGACTGTCAAACGCACCTGTTGTTTTTATGTGCTTGATGAATGGTGTATTCAGGGACTATTTAGACAAGTTTGTCATAGTCTTCCTGGATGACATCTTGGTGTATTCCAAGTCAGAGGTAGAGCATGAACAACACCTGAGACTGGTGCTGCAAGTGTTGAGAGGACACCAACTGTATGCCAAATTGAGAAAATGCTCATTTTACCAAAGGTAGATCCATTACTTGGGGAACATTATTTTAGAAGAAGGGATCGATGTGGATCCTGAAAAGGTTGAGTCCATCCAAGAGTGGTCAACGCTAAGGAATATGGCAGAAGTCAGATCCTTTATGGTTCTAGTGGGCTATTAAAGAAGATTTATAGCAGGGTTCTCAATGATATCTCATCCTATCACTTCCTTGCAAAGGAAGGAGAAAAAGTTTCAGTGGATTGAAGAGTGTGAGAATAGTTTCCAGCGATTGAAGCAGTTGTTAACCAGCACTCCAATATTGAGGATTTCATATCCAAATGTGGATTTCTTGGTGTGCACAAATACGTGTAAGGAAGGGTTGGGAGGAGTTCTCAGCCAAGATGGATTTGTAATCTATTATGAGTCCAGGAAGCTGAAAGAGCATGAAAAGAATTATGCCACTTACGATTTGGAGCTGGCAACAATCATCCACGCTCTGAGGAAATGGAGACATTACCTCATGGGAAGGAGATTCAAATTAAGAATATACCACAACAGTCTAAAATATTTGTTTGATCATCCGACTTTAAACGCTAGACAAAGTAGGTGGCTAGAGTTTCTGTGCGAATACGACTTTGATATCAAGCATATCAAAGGAAAGGAAAACAAGGTGGTTGATGCACTCAGCAGAAAGGTGCACAAATTACATGCTATAGTCATTAGCATGTACAAGACTAATATCAAGGGTAGAATTTTGGAAGCTGCAAATGTTGATTTGCAGTACAAAGACTTAGTAGCAAAGCTACAACAGCGTCAGAGACCACAGAAAAAGGAAATTTACACCTTGGAAGCTGATGGATTACTTTTGTATAAAAATAGAGTTTATATACCCAATGTCCAAGAATTGAAACTTGTGATTCTAAAAGAAATGCATAACGTGACTTATGTTGGACACCCTAAATATCAGAAGACTATGGCAGCAGTCAAAAGCCATTACTTTTGGCCGGGTATGAAGAGGGAGATCATTGAATACATCGCCAGATGTATGGAATGCCAGGAAGTTAAGGATGAGCATAGGCACCCAGCGGGGTTGCTTGCAGCCTTTTCCCATTCCTGAGTGGAAGTGGGAAGTGGTGACCATGGATTTTATTACAGGATTGCCCAAAACAAGTAAGCATCATGATTCGATCATGGTTGCGGTGGACAAGCTTACAAAAGCTGCCCATTTTATTCCACTGAAAACCACTCACAAGGAAATAGATGTTGTTGATATGTTCTTAAAAGAAGTGGCACTCTTGCATGGAATTCCTAAAATGATTATGTTTGATAGGGACCCTCACCTTGAATTTCTGGAAAGGACTATTCAAAGGATTTAGAAAAAATCTGAATTTTAGTACAACATATCATTTCATTTTTGATGGACAGACAGATAGGGTGAACAGAGTAATAGAAGACATGCTAAGAATGTATGTGATGGATAAACCATCAAGATGGGAAGACTACCTGCATTTGGTAGAATTCGCCTACAATAATGGGTATCATGTATCGTTGAAGATGAGCCCATTTGAAGCACTTTATGGAAGAAAGTGCAACACTCCAGTGAGCTGGGATAATCCAGCTGACAGAGTAGTAGTTGGGCCAGAGATGCTCAAAGAGATGGAGGACCAAATAATAAAAATTAAACAGAATTTGAAAGCTACCCAGGACAGGCAGAAAAGTTATGCTGATAAGAACAGAACCCATAGAGAATTCAAAGTGGGTGATCATGTTTTCCTGAAAGTGAAAACTAACAGGAGTTCCCTGAAGCTGGGAAGTTGCACCAAGTTGGCAGCAAGATTTTGTGGGCCATTTGAAATCCTAGAAAGGATTGGTCCAATTGCATACATGCTTGCATTGACTACATCTATGACTGTACATAATGTATTTCATGTTTCATTGCTTAATAAATATATACCTGATGTTAATCATGTTATTGACTAGAATGTGATTCAGGTCGAACCAGAAGGTGTCCTGCAAGTGCATCATGTGCACATATTGGACAGGAAAATAAAATAGCTCTAGAATCCAGCTATAACTCTTGTAAAGGTCTAGTGGACCTGGTACGGTCCTGAGGATGCAACATGCGAGCATGAAGATGTTATGCGGGCAAAGTACCCACATCTTTTTGAAAATTTTGAAAAGCTTGCAGGTGTTGTGTAAAGTTGCACTGAGGAAAGTGTAGAAATAAGGGGAGAGGGATTGTAATGTTCCCAAGGCCGAGCCCAGTTGTAAATCTTGTTTGCGAAATGAGTTGTAAAAATGTTTTATAGGCTGGTGAGCCAAGTTTATATAAGTTGGTGGGCTTATGTGATTGTTAGGCCAGAGAGCCTAAGGGTTGAAGGCCAAGAGCCTAATTTTGTACATGTATCAATGCAGAACATTAATAAAACATAAACACTGTTGCATGCAGACTGACCACGATGAATGAGTGATGGGGCACTAAGCTTCCACAGAGTGGGCAAGGGATTAGGGGCTGGAAGATGGGAAGAGGGGCTAAGTGTTGAGCCTAGGGGGCTAAGCCTAAAGGCTTAAGTCCTCAGGGAATAATATTTTAATATTATTCCAAAAGACATGTGAATAATATGTTTTATCCTAAGTTCTTTTTGGAAGGACAAGCAACTTCCAAATGGAAGGAACGCATGCAGTTGCATGGGTGACAAGTGCCAACCCAGGTGCATGCAAATAAAATAGCTAAGATGAGTCATGTTGGGGGTTCCTCCCCCATTCTACCTGACCATCTGAGCGTGAACTGGCCCAACCTCTACAGGAGACCTCGTGCATCTTCTGAACCATACATCCCCTGAACCAAATGCCTATGTTGATTTCGAGAAAAAGTTTCTGGTTATTCTGGAAAGACGGTACACCCCTTCTCTATTCTAAACCGTGGAGTCTGAATCGACCCCTTCTTGGACAACTCGTCATGCATCCCTAAGAATCCAAAGTGTGAGTCTATCCCGTGTTGCCAAATTGAGAAAATGGAAGTGTCTCGTCCCTTCTAATTCTGGTTATGCTATTGCACCTGTCTGTAGCTGCCCTGGGGTGTTCGTGTCTGGATTCCCATTGATTTTGGTGGACGTGTAGTGTTTGAACCTGTGTGGCTTGTTGGCCAATTTGTACAACACTCTCTCCAGGTGAGAGATGTGTTAGAAGTTGGAAGAACAGGTTGCTAGGCCTATGAGCGACTCTCTCCAGGTGAGAGAGTGCACAGAGGAAGGAGAGAACTCTTGGAAGGAACCTTGTAGCTTCCATAGAGCTCAGAGACTTCCAGTCCAGTCTGTTGTTGAAACCCAAGGCAAGGGAGGTTAGCAACCGAAGGACTATTTAGGTGACAGAGAAGGTGTATACTCCTAGGGTGGAACAGACATGTGGGGAAGGAGAGTTTATGGGCAATGGGCATAAGTGGTTCCTAGGAGAGAATTCCTTCCTTGTGACTATGTGTTTTCCCTATAACCTCAGCCTAGCCTAGGATTCCCTGCCTTGGGGGTGGAGCTTAGTCCCAGCTTGGGGGTGACCCACTGCTGAGCTTGATGAGCAGTGTGGTCTAAGGCTGGGAGGTTGGTGGAAGGCCTGCACCTGGTTGGTGGAATTACCACCGTTTCAAAGATAAGTACCAGATGATGTTTTAATTACTCTTCTGCATGTCTGTGTATTATATTTATCATGTATTCTGTTGTGAAAATGATTTAATGTTAAAGTCATTGATTATTTATAATAGCAGTGATTCTTATGGTTACTCTGAGTTTAAATGTGTTTCATTTGTTTAAATGCATGTCTTATATATAGAATTAAGTATGAGATTGTTATTCCACGAAGTAGAGTCTGCCCAACCTGGAACGGGTCCATTACAGTATGGTATCAGAGCGTTACAGTATGAAAGGGTGTTACATTTCTTCTCATAAAATCTGGATCATGTAGATCAGAGAGAAAAATCCATTGAGCATGGAGTCAACCTTGACGCAAATGGAACTATTAGTGACTAGTGGGTAGAATTATCAAGGAAGCAAAGGCTAGATAGGTGATAATATTTTAGTTCAAAATATTGCTGTTGTATGATGGAAGAAAGATAAAACAATTAACTACATTCAGATCACCGACTGAGATGAATTCTGATTGAGTTGAGATAACAAAACTTAAATTGCTTGAATCTAAAGCATCAATAGTAGATGAATTTCAAATCATTAGTTTTCCAATTTAAGCATATAAAGGTTGCAGATGAAATGAGAAAATAACACAAGAAATACATAGATGAGAGGGAAACACATACTTCAGATGACCACCACAAGAATCTCTGGTATGAATAGCATTGTACTTATGCACTAATGTTTCATTAAACTTCAAAAAAATTACAAAATGTTCAAAAGAAATCTTCTCTATGTTTCTTCCAACCCCCTTAGTCAATCAAAATTACAAATATATCTAGAAAATACTCTTCCCCAAGCCGAGGAGGTCGATCTCAATTCCTTCCCAAAGTTGGATCTGGTTACAAAATTATAGCAACGCGTTTAGAACAATCCAGATCATCCTGTTACCAGATCCAAAGGTGGCAGAGAAGAGGTCGAGCTCAACTCCTTCCCAAAGTTGGACTTGGTTTCAAACTTTGTGAATCTAATCACAACTTATATGTACTTCATACCAATGGAAACACTTTGATTGTTGTTGTATATTTCGATGACCTTGCCATCACTAGCAATAACACTGACCTCATTCTTAGATTGAAGAAGTCAACAAGTTGACTCCTTTGACATGATAGATCTTGGTACTTTGCATTATTTTTTGGGTCTTCAAGTATTACCATTGTATGATGGTGTTTTTATATCTCAATATAAATATGTAATGGATATTTTGACACATTTTAACATGGAAGATTGTAAAGCATGTGCCACTCCTTTTCAATCTTGAGTAAAGGTAAACTAAACTTTTCAAAATCCCACAATCAATGCTTTTATCTATCGACAATTAATCGACAGTCTCATTTATCTTACTCACAGTCTACCAGATATTTCCTTTGATGTTAGTGTGGTTTCTATTTTTATGCAGGACCCCAAAGAAAGCCATCAAAAAGAAATTAAAGAAATTTTCCACTATCTCAAGGGTACCACTCATTTTGGTATCAAATATTGTCAAAATTCAAATTCATTGGTCGACTTCACCGACTCTGACTAGGATAGCAACAACGCTGATTGGAATTCCACCTATGGCTATGTGTTTCACTTCAACACTAGATCATTGGTTTCATCGTGCAAGAAACATAAGGTAGTCTCCTTGTTGACTACAGAAGATGAATATTGTGGTTCCATTTATGCAGGTATAGAGGCAATCTAGATTCGCCAACTTCTAGGTGAACTTGGATTTCCTATTCTAACCTCCACTAAATTCCATTGTGACAATCATAGTGACATTCAAGTTGTTGACAACCTTGTTTCCCATAGTAAGATTAAACATGTTGAGATCCATGCTCACTATTTGAAATAGTTGATTCATGAGAACATTGTCTCTCTCGTCTATTGCATAACAGATGATCAGGTAGTTGATATCTTTACTAAGCCATTATCTGAGGATAGATTTATCAAGATCTGTATGATGCTTGGGCTTCAGGAAGTCACAATGGTGTCCTACTATTGTAATTTCACCTTATGAATCTCTTGAGTCGTGTGCTAATGGGGGGTGTTGGAACATCAAGTTCTAACGGTTCATCACACTTCTCCTAGAATCAATTGATCATGTAGTCGACCTACATCTAGAAACAATCGATCAAATGATTGACCAGATCTCTACATTAGTCAGTCAAGTAGTCAACACGCTTGTTGATTACACAATCAACCAGCAATCAAAGACAATCGGTCAGTGGATCGACCAGCTAAGCAATCGACTATGAGTTGGATGCATGGACAATCAGATCGAGCATCCTTTCTGAGTCAACTAGACAGCACAGATTTGACAGAGTCAACTCTAACCATCAACAATTATATGTGGACAAGATCCTCCCAATTTCAAGGAAGTTGGTTAGATCTTGAAGCTATAAATAGCATACCCGATGGGTCATTATCATCATGGAAATATCGTTCTTGTTTACAAGATGTCCAATATGCATTGTGATGTTCTGATCATAATGTGTTGTGCTTAAGTGTTGTAATGGTGTATTTAGACACCACTTTTTTTCTTTGAAAAATTATTTCTCTTTGATTATTTATAGTTTTGTTTGTTTTTTTTGTATCATGTTACACCCAATCCCCAACATACCATTCCATGGGCTTCTTTCTTGAATCTTTCCCTTGCAGGAATGGTATTTTGTATTTCTTTGACCTTTATTATTTGGGGGATCGATTGATTAATGAGCATTGGCAATACCTTATACAGATTTGTGTTTTTCTCTTCTTGATCTTTAATTATTCTATTCAGAATATGTATCTTGGGTGGTTTTACAACCAAGCTACAACTCTTGGTTCAACAATCAAATTCACATTGTAACAAGAGACATGTGGTTCTATAGCTTCCCAAGACTAATGTCAATCGACAAGAGTATGTACATTTTTTCATATTCTAAAGAAACAACATTTTATATTATTGTAAGTAGTTACTTTCTATTCATAGTTTTGTGATGTTAAATTGTGATTGTATATATGAATTAGTAATTCGCTCTTTTAAAAAGAACACTACTATTCAAACAATGTTCTTYTATTTTATTTTTAATTTAAAAAACAAAAAAGTGTTATATGTCTAAAGCTTTGTAGACAAATGAGATAAAACTAAAAGACAATTATGTGAAAAGTCCCCKAAATATCCTTAGTGAAATTATGTCCTTATTGAATGGCCATTACAAAATTTTCCGTGAATTCTGAGATCAAATTGTGTACTACAATGGAWAAAAAATATTGTTTAAAGTAAATCATTATGTCATCAATTAATCTACCTATACTTTGTGTATGTCAATTAAACTTTTGTTACGATGTAATGATTAAGTTTTCCTAATTTTCCTTRAATTTCATGTTTAAAAACTRTATRTATTTATTTGTCCAACTCTTTAACAATTTCAATTTTAAATGAAGTGTATTTWAAAAAAATAAAAAATATATATTTCTTMKTTGTATAAAAAAAA
>JZKD02S1619879.1:732676-745532 GCA_000966675.3 Picea glauca
ATGGATGCCTACAACTTTTTTTTCCCAGTGTTGTTCATTATTTTTCTTCATCATTTTCATCAACATTGTTAATTATTCAAGCGTGTAAATTTCCATATGTTAATTTTTGCCTTAAAACAAACTCACTATTTATTGTGTCTTTACTGTKCTACATATTTCACTATAGRCATGGGAAGGCATATCTCTTTAGTAATGTATGGAGGTTCTCTTCTTTRGGGTAAGYTTACTTTTWTTTTTTACAATTAATTATCAATCCATTTTTCTAGTTAATGATCTTAATGAATTGRTTGATRTAAAGTTACTTTYTAYTCTTTTTTTATCATTAATTATTAATCTTTTATATTAATTAATGAATTRATTGATGGAAAAATACTTYATTTATRTGAGAATAATAATAATAATAATAATTTATTTTTAAAAATATARCTAGAYAYCAAATTRATGTATGAGATTCATCTAATTATAATTATAAATAATRTTTTTAAATTGATGTATAATACCCATCTAATTATAATMATGAATAATATTTTTAATAGTTATATTYAACTTTATAGTGATATATAAYAAAATCATTTAATAATTAYATGGGATGCTTATTCTAGCCTTCATTGATTGTATTAGAATACATTATCTTCCCAGTTAAATGGATTTTAAACTTGACCAGACTTGGAAATTTTGACAAAAATAAWTGTCTCCATTTTTCCAAGGTAGATTGCCACCTTGYCATTCTTGTCTTAAATAAAATAAAATTCYATTGTTCAAAATGTCTAAAGATTAAAAATTGATTGRAAATYWKSATKGATCGWWRTCWSCWTKRATCRWWGTCATCRAACCCTTTTGACCATATTTTTATCTGTCCTTCATCATTCGCCATCAACTGCCATCCATTTCGATTTTGTAAAAGGTGGGGACGGGCTGACATCAGCATTAGTGAAAACGCATATATCGATTTGTTCGCCGTTATTTGCAATCGAGTGAAATCGCTTAAAGCTAAAGTGGCAATCGATCACCATCACAGATTTTCAGTTTTCTCGATTTTAGTGAGGGTGGTCAAAAGGGTTCATTTTAGTTAAAGCAATATGGGGTCCACCATGGAATTTTTTTTACCTTGGGCGTGTTTTTGGTGGGGGCATTTGATTGTTGTAAATTTTTTACCACTCCTAAATTGTTATCTTATTATTGAGTTGAGTGGGGCATGCCTGAGATGCTTATCTCTTTTCTTTTCATAGATGTTGAGGTTGCATTCAAGTAGATTCTAGGGTTATTTACAACATCTTTTCAAAGATATATAGGTTGCATTCAAGTAGATTCAAGGGTTATTTTACAACACCTTTTCAAAGATATTGAGGTTGCATTCAAGTATATTCAAGGGTCATTTTACATTTTACTATAGTTTTATTTAAGCATTTTTGCAGAGGTTTGTTTGTGCATCTTTAAAAGTCATTCAACATCTGTTTTATTTAAGTGTTTCTTGAAGGCTTGTTCATGCACCTAAAATCATTCAACCTTTGTTGTATTCAAGCATATTAGAGGATTATTCTACCAAGTTATTCTATCGATCTATTCAAATATTATTCTACCAAGTTATTCATCGGTCTTTTTAAGCACTCAAGTGGATCCAAGGGTTATTTAAACAAGTCTATTATTTATAGTTTTGAATTCAAGCTTTATTGCACTCAAGCAAATCCAAGGGTTATTCTATCACAAGTCTCTTCAAGCATTCAAGTAGATCTAAGGGTCATTCTACTACAAATCTAATCAAGCATTTTTTAGGACATTTGTTGCATCCCCTAAAGTCATAGAAGTCATTCTACAATAACTCTATTCATGCATTTTTGCAAAGGCTAGTTTGTATACCTTCATATTTCAAGGGTTATTCTACTGTGGATCTGAGGGTTTCTATTCACCAAAAATCCATCACAGACTGACCATCAACTTTATCTAGGCATTACATTCTCTAAGACAAGTTCATTAATCCACTACCAAGCAAATCCACCATTGACAAGAAAGAGCTAGGGCATATTCAAGCATAGACATTCAGAAACTTTCAAGCCATGCTAGATATACTCCAATGAGATACAACAATAAAGCATTTTCATGAGGCATTTTCACTAAGACATTTTCATGCAACATTTTCACAGAGGCATTTTCATTGAGGAATACATTTACAACACTAATCTAGATCTAATCAGGTGCATAAGTTCCTTCTCCCACTCTTGTTTATAATTTATCTCCTTTCTATTACCTTATTCCAATATGAACAATTCATCATGTTAATGAAAACCTATCAAGAGGAGACCTAGCAAAGTAACCATGAATAACCACTTGCAAATATATAGAATCATTAGATAAATGTAGAGAAGAGAGAGAAGAAAAACTTTGAATACAGTTAGAGGTAATGCTTGATAATAAGTTTAGATCATTTGAAAACAAGATTCAAGAATAGATAGAAAATAAAATATTGGGTTCGTGGCTTTCCATTGAGAAAAGGGCCTATGTTAAGTCTGTAGATTTTAACCTTGTACAATTAATTACTGCAAAAATATTCTTAATAAAAACAGAAAAGATAAAATGGCACACACACACACACACACATTACACATAGATTTCTATCTTGAAAACCCAAACCGAGAAAACCAACAACCTGTTTAGAGTCACACCTCTAATATAACATCAAAAACCCCTAATCCATTGACCCGGATTAATCAACAACCATAATTCCTTAACCGGAATTAGAAAACCAACGACCAAAACCATGTGTCGAAAAATTGCCAAAAATGGATGCAAATAACACCGAAAAAAAGATGTTGGGTTTACCAAAGACATGAATCAAACCCTTAGCCTTAAAGGTGTCCCTTTGAAGCCAATAATTGCTCTAATACCAAATGTAGATTTTAACCTTGTACAATTAGTTACTGCAAATAGATTCTTAATAAAAATAGAAAATATATAGTGGCACACACACAGACACATTACACATAGATTTTTATCTAGAAAAACCAAACCAAGAAAACCAACAACCTGTTTAGTGTTAAGCACCTGGTTATGTTATAGTGAAAAGAAACAAGAATATCACAGGAACTACCAACGAAACAACAGAATATAGAGAATTAGCACATCAAAATGATACCTTTATTGAAATGGAAGCAATGTTCACTTTCCTCATCAAGGGGGCAACCTCCAGTAGAGCATAGCTCTATTACAATAATTCTCAAGACAAATATTTCTCATGCCCTCGACCTTTATTACATGGAAAATATATTATTCTATGTAAACGAGGGGTTAGGGAAGTTAGGTCCCTGACATGCCCTCCCCCTTAAAAAACAACCTTGTCCTCAAGGCTTGAGATGAGGAAATTGATGCGGGACGGTAGTCGGTTCTTAGGTGGCATCTTTTGGTTGTGTGTCCTTCCACTAAACTAAAACGTCCTTGATAGTGCACTGGTAGAGACGATGTTCGCATTGGTATAAGTCTACTTGTGGCTACAACCAAATGGAACCTTCTTCATCCAACTCAAGTAGATTGGTCTGAGTCTGACACCTAGTTCTGAGCACTTTCTTTAAGCAGAAAACATGAAAAACAGGATGGAGCCTAGAGTGACTAGGAAACTCTAACTGGTAGGCCACTAACCCCACTCTCTTGAGAATATGATAAGGACCATAAAACTTGGGGGCGAGTTTCTGACAGTGTTGGGATTTGAGTGAAATATTCTTATAAGGTTGCAGGCGAAGAAACACCGGGCCTCCTTCAACAAATTCACGTTCAGAACGACCCATGATATGGTTCTTTTTTCATGCGATTATAAGCCATGACTAAATTTTCTTCGAGAGTACAAAGATTGGCCATGCAGAATGTAAGAGTTTGATCCAACTGTTGAATCTTGGAGACACCAGACATGTATGATAGAACTGACAGTGGATTTTGTTCATAAACTACTTCAAAGGGAGTCATGCGAGTGGCAGTATGGTAAGAGGTGTTGCACTACCATTTAGTGAGGGTTAATGATTGAACCCACTAATTTTGTCCATTAGATGCAAAAAATCTCAAATAGGTTTCCAAATACTTGTTGATCGCTTCAGTTTATCTATCAGTCTGAGGATGATATGCAGTGTTGAGATGCAATTGGGTTCCCTGGATTCAGAACAATTCTTGCTGGAAAGTGCTGGTGAAAGTTGGATCACAGTGAGAAACAATAGAATGATGCATGCCATGGAATTTGAAGATATTATCCATAAAAAATTGAGCCATGATGGATGTTGTGAACGAGTGTTGAAGAGCACAAAAATGAGCATATTTGGAAAGAATATCCACAACTACCATGATGACTGACTTATTCTCTGATTTAGGTAAGCCAACAATGAAGTCCGTAGAAATATTTGTCCAATTAGTAGGTGGAATCAGAAGCAATTGGAGTGTGCCTAGAGATTTGACTGTCTCTCCCTTATTGCATTGACATGTATCACATTCAACCGGTGAAGCATGAAACTCATAGAGAACGGTGGATATAAGGTTTGATTGTTTTCTTAAACAGATGCGACTTTTATAACGAAGCTCATCATGGTGCCATGAGTACCCTGGAGAAGCTTGTGAATCCTGTTGTAGTGTTTGGATTGGTTTTGAATGTTTGGGATCTTGTAACCATTCCTAGTGAACCTCATGAAGCCAATCCACAACAATGAAAGATAGGGAAAAAAGGGAATCGTCTTCTTCATATTTCCTAAAAGGGGCATCATCCACCACATTTTCTTTTCCCCTTTTGTAGATGATCTCATAATAATATCTAAACATCTTGGTTACCCATTTTTGTTGCTCCGGGGAAGAAATTATTTATTCCAGAAAATACTTGAGGCTTTGATGATCAGTTTTAATTTGGAAGTGTTGGACCAAGAGATAAGGATTCCAGAGATCCACAACTTGACGAATAGAAAAAATTTCCTTTTCATAGGTGGATTGGCCCAAATGGCCCTCAAACAATTGTTTTCTTATGAAATCCAAAGGTCGACCATATTGGATGAGGACAACCCCGATGCCTTTCCCCGAGGTATCACACTACAGTAAAAAGGTATTATTGAAGTCAGGGAGAGCCAAAATGAGAGTAGTGCACATAGTTGCTTTCAAGGCTTGTAAGGAATGGTCTGTTGATGGACTCCAACTGAAATCATTCTTCTTACGGACCACTATGAGGGGA
Source organism: Picea glauca (assembly GCA_000966675.3). Lineage (NCBI taxonomy): Eukaryota > Viridiplantae > Streptophyta > Pinopsida > Pinales > Pinaceae > Picea > Picea glauca. Next base: position 737,865 of record JZKD02S1619879.1, read on the forward strand.
GCTACAATTTTTCCATAATTCTGAAAAAACTTGCGATGATATCCCATTAAACCCACAAAGCCATGCGAGCTTTTAAGAGCAGAGTGAGGATCAAGTTTGGTGAAATATTGAGCACCACTTAATTCATCCAAAAGGTCATCAATAACAGGAATGGGAAATGTTTCTTTGATGGTGAGTTTGTTGAGGGTGCAAAAATTAGGACACATGCGCCAAGTAACTGTTTACTTGAGTACCATGACGATTGTAGAAGAATAGGGGATGGTACTGGGAAAAATGACACCAAATTCTAGCAATTCTTGAAAAATCTTCTCAATTTCAATCTTCTTGGCAAAGGGATGACAATAAGGGTGGATATTTGGAGGAAGAATTTCTAGAACGAGAGGAATGGAATAATCATTGACACCTCGAGAAGGGGAAAGTCCTTGGGGGTTTTTAAAAGTAGCTTGGTGTTGGGAAAGGATATATTGGAGGTCGGGATGAACAGAGGGTGTCTCAATCGCCTGAATGAAATGAAGTTGGGAAATAATGCAAGAATGACCTTTTATGAGGATATTTTCCATTCGGTGGGAACTAATGATATTTGGTGACCCTACTGTGATGCCTTGGAATTGGTGTTGTTGACCCTATTGTGATGCATTGGAATTGGTGTTGTTGACCCTCCTGCTAGAATTACATGGTTAATTTATGGAAATCCATGGTGATAGGGCCAAGAGTGCATAACCATTCAACACCAAGTACAAAGTCACAACCACCCATGTCAATAGAAAACATATGAGATTTCAAGTGGTACTGACCATTTTGTAGGTGCACATTTTCACAATGTCCTCCACATTTCATCGAACCCCCATTGTAAATCATGATTTGGAAATTATTAACCGGGCGTATATATAAATTGACTTCTTGGGAATGTGGCGATGAACAAAATTATGGGTGTTTCCACTATCAATGATAATTATGACTTTCTAGTTCTTAATGTATCCAATTAACTTGAGGGTTTGGGGAGTAGAGAAACCTGTGAGTGCATTCAGGGAAATTAGTGGTTCAAATTCCAATGGATTAGAGGGAGGATTAAGATCAAATAGTTGGGGTATCTTCGGTACATGAGAAACATCAACCTCTTCTTCAAAAACATCCTCAGTCATAGCCATAAAAAGCTTTTGTTCCTTACACTTGTGCCTCAAAAAATACTTTTCATCACAATTATAAAAAAGACCCTTAAGTTGGCGTTCAACCATTTCGGCCTGAGTCAATTTCTAGATCTTAAGGGCAGTGGTAGGAGGAGCGAGAAGGGTGGGTTTAGGGTGATGAATAAAGTGTGTTTTTCTAGTTTGGGATGAGACTACATGTTGTGCCTCCTTGGACCTTTTAGTAGCTTCCAAACAAGTCTGAGGGCGAGCCATGAGGACATGGGAACATATTTCATCCTTGAGGCCACTAATAAAACATTCTCTAAAAACGTATTTGTCATTCCCTCCATTCTGAAAGTCAATTGCTCAAAGGCAGTTATAAAATCTTCCAGTGGGCTAGTTTGTTTCAACTTGGTCAAATAGCCTAAATGATGGGCGTCAGTGTCAAAGCATTCATAAAGCTCCATAAAAGCTATGTCCAAGCCACATACCCTTAGCGTGCCTTTTTATACCATTTCCACCATTTCCAATGTTCAATATCCAAATGGAGAAAATTGTAATGGAGTTTGGCCAACTCATTGGTAATGTCATGCAAAGAGAAGTAATGTTCCATTTGGGTGACCCAACCCATGGGTTCCAAGCCATTAAATTTTTTCACATCCACTCTAGGAAAGCGTAGGTCATGCTAAAATCTATTAGACTGAAAATTTTGGGAAGTGGAGGAAGTGTCACCTTCGGGATGCAAAGGTTGGTCAGATGAGGGAAAGCCTCCAGGGACATTTAGTTTGGCTAAGAGATGGCTCAGAAAGGATACAAGTTGGCTTTCCATGTCCTATTTCAGGGCTTCCATTTTGGAGTCTACGGTGAAATTCATGGAGGAATTGATGGTGGAAATATTGGCATTGAGTTTCCACAATTCTTTCTATGTCGTGGAGAAATCAGATGACAATTTATGAGGCATGCTTCAAGATCTTGGCTACAGGTGTGGGACATTGTGAAACAGGCTACAAGAAGGGGATGTGTGGATCCACACTAAAAAGGGGTTATGAGAGAAGGGTATCACAATGATCCTGGAAAAAAGGGGAATCCAATGGGATAGGTCCCAAGTCTGGGAGTCGGGAGGGGGTCAGAACTACAAGAAAAAAAGGCTAAAAAATTCTAGGTATCACCACGATCAAGATGAAAAGATGAATCCAATGGGATAAGTCTCAAATAAGGGTGTTGGCAAACCCCAAACTTTTTTTTTTACTCCTGTGGAGTTATACTTCGATCTGAATAATACTGCAGTGGCGAAATGCCCAAATTATTAACATGAAGAAATGTGTAGTAATTTTGCAACTAGAATGCAAGAGGCAATGTTGCAGGATGATAGATCTTGTTTGTTCCTTGTTTGTTATGTTTTTGTCCCAAGGTTTAGGGTTTTTTCAAGGTTCCTACAGACAATGGTTTTCCCTATGCTATAGCTCTCCAATATATGTGCAGGGTCAAATAGTAGTACTCGACCAAATATCTCAGGGAACCAACTAAATAGGCTAGACTGTACCCTTAGTCATACTACCCGATTACCCAGGTACTATAGAGTATCTTCCTAAATGTTTTTCTTGGTGGCACTATAGCAGTCAAGAGGTCGATCAGTTGATCTGCAATGGGTTTTAGGATACATAGGCCAGTCCATATACAAGTTTTTTCTAGTGCGGTACCACTTGAAGGGGTGCTAACAATGGTTACAAGGGTCTCCAACAATGTGAGCTTAAAAACCTCTTGTATTTCCTACGTCTATGCTTCCCCTGCCATGGATTTATGCGCTAAATGACATATCACTGTAGCATAAAGACGTCATAATACATCTCTACCCTAGAAAACAAATTACCCACAATTCCTGCCCAAGAAAGTTCTCTAATACCACTTGTTAAGCACTCGGTTATGTTATATTGAACAGAAACAAGAATATCATATGAATTACCAATGGAACAACATAATATACATAATTGGCACATAAAATTGATACCTTTATTCAAATGGAAGCAATGTTCACTTGCCTCTTTGAGGGGGTAACCTCCAGCAGAGTAGAGCTCTATTACAATAATTCTCAAGAAATAGATTATTCATGCCCTCGACTCCTATTTATACTAAATATATCTTCCCAAAAGGACGATCTAGAGGAATATCTTTCTAGAAGTGGAAGCTTCTATTACGTCTTCTTACATTTGACTTATTCTCCTTATTCCTAGGCCTTATTTATTAATATCAACCTTTATTACATGGAAAATATATTATTCTACCTATGTGAGGGGTTAGGGAGGTTAGGTCCCTAACATTTAGAGCTGCACCTCTAATATTTTATTCATCATCCTCTTCATTGTTTATAATACAATATATATAGGATCTTGCAGCATAAAAACCCCTAATCCATTGTCTCATATTAGTCAACAATCCTAATTCCTTAACTACAATTAGAAAACCATTGGTGAAAACCATGGGCGAAAAAATTATCGAAAAATTGCCAGAAGATAACACCATTTTTTTTTTAGGATTTATCACAGACCTAAACCAAACCCTAGACACAAATTCATCCCCCTGGAGTCAATAATTTCTCTGATACCAAATGTAGAATTTAACCTTATACAATTAATTACTACAATTAGATTCTCAATAAAAACATAAAAGAGACAATGGTGCAAACATACATTACACAAAGAGTTTTACCCTAGAAACCTAAACTGAGAAAACCAACAACCCATTTAGAGTCGCACCTCTAATATTTTATTCATCATCCTCTTCGTTTTTTACAATACAATATATATATAGGACCCTGCGGCATCAAAAACCCCTAATCTATTGACCTGGATTAGTTAATAGCCCTAATTCCTTAACCGGAATTAGAAAACCATCGGTGAAAACCATGTATCAAAAAACTACCAAAAAATGGATGCAAAAAATGCTTAAAAAAATTGGGGGGCTCCTCCTCNTAATGCAAGAATGACCTTTTATGAGGATATTTTCCATAAGGTGGGAACTAATGATATTTGGTGACCCTACTGTGATGCCTTGGAATTGGTGTTGTTGACCCTATTGTGATGCATTGGAATTGGTGTTGTTGACCCTCCTGTTAGAATTACATGGTTAATTTATGGAAATCCATGGTGATAGGGCCAAGAGTGCATAACCATTCAACACCAAGTACAAAGTCACAACCACCCATGTCAATAGCAAACATATGAGATTTCAAGTGGTACTGACCATTTTGTAGGTGCACATTTTCACAATGTCCTCCACATTTCATCGAACCCCCATTGGAAATCATGATTTGGAAATTATTAACCGGACGTATATAGAAATTGACTTCTTGGGAATGTGGCGATGAACAAAATTATGGGTGTTTCCACTATCAATGATAATTATGACTTTCTAGTTCTTAATGTATCCAATTAACTTGAGGGTTTGGGGAGCAGAGAAACCTGTGAGTGCATTCAGGGAAATTAGTGGTTCAAATTCCAATGGATTAGAGGGAGGATTAAGATCAACTAGTTGGGGTATCTTCGGTACATGAGAAACATCAACCTCTTCTTCAAAAACATCCTCAGTCATAGCCATAAAAAGCTTTTGTTCCTTACACTTGTGCCTCAAAAAATACTTTTCATCACAATTATAAAAAAGACCCTTAAGTTGGCGTTCAACCATTTCGGCCTGAGTCAATTTCTAGATCTTAAGGGCAGTGGTAGGAGGAGCGAGAAGGGTGGGTTTAGGGTGATGAATAAAGTGTGTTTTTCTAGTTTGGGATGAGACTACATGTTGTGCCTCCTTGGACCTTTTAGTAGCTTCCAAACAAGTCTGAGGGCGAGCCATGAGGACATGGGAACATATTTCATCCTTGAGGCCACTAATAAAACATTCTCTAAAAACGTATTTGTCATTCCCTCCATTCTGAAAGTCAATTGCTCAAAGGCAGTTATAAAATCTTCCAGTGGGCTAGTTTGTTTCAACTTGGTCAAATAGCCTAAATGATGGGCGTCAGTGTCAAAGCATTCATAAAGCTCCATAAAAGCTATGTCCAAGCCACATACCCTTAGCGTGCCTTTTTATACCATTTCCACCATTTCCAATGTTCAATATCCAAATGGAGAAAATTGTAATGGAGTTTGGCCAACTCATTGGTAATGTCATGCAAAGAGAAGTAATGTTCCATTTGGGTGACCCAACCCATGGGTTCCAAGCCATTAAATTTTTTCACATCCACTCTAGGAAAGCGTAGGTCATGCTAAAATCTATTAGACTGAAAATTTTGGGAAGTGGAGGAAGTGTCACCTTCGGGATGCAAAGGTTGGTCAGATGAGGGAAAGCCTCCAGGGACATTTAGTTTGGCTAAGAGATGGCTCAGAAAGGATACAAGTTGGCTTTCCATGTCCTATTTCAGGGCTTCCATTTTGGAGTCTACGGTGAAATTCATGGAGGAATTGATGGTGGAAATATTGGCATTGAGTTTCCACAATTCTTTCTATGTCGTGGAGAAATCAGATGACAATTTATGAGGCATGCTTCAAGATCTTGGCTACAGGTGTGGGACATTGTGAAACAGGCTACAAGAAGGGGATGTGTGGATCCACACTAAAAAGGGGTTATGAGAGAAGGGTATCACAATGATCCTGGAAAAAAGGGGAATCCAATGGGATAGGTCCCAAGTCTGGGAGTCGGGAGGGGGTCAGAACTACAAGAAAAAAAGGCTAAAAAATTCTAGGTATCACCACGATCAAGATGAAAAGATGAATCCAATGGGATAAGTCTCAAATAAGGGTGTTGGCAAACCCCAAACTTTTTTTTTTACTCCTGTGGAGTTATACTTCGATCTGAATAATACTGCAGTGGCGAAATGCCCAAATTATTAACATGAAGAAATGTGTAGTAATTTTGCAACTAGAATGCAAGAGGCAATGTTGCAGGATGATAGATCTTGTTTGTTCCTTGTTTGTTATGTTTTTGTCCCAAGGTTTAGGGTTTTTTCAAGGTTCCTACAGACAATGGTTTTCCCTATGCTATAGCTCTCCAATATATGTGCAGGGTCAAATAGTAGTACTCGACCAAATATCTCAGGGAACCAACTAAATAGGCTAGACTGTACCCTTAGTCATACTACCCGATTACCCAGGTACTATAGAGTATCTTCCTAAATGTTTTTCTTGGTGGCACTATAGCAGTCAAGAGGTCGATCAGTTGATCTGCAATGGGTTTTAGGATACATAGGCCAGTCCATATACAAGTTTTTTCTAGTGCGGTACCACTTGAAGGGGTGCTAACAATGGTTACAAGGGTCTCCAACAATGTGAGCTTAAAAACCTCTTGTATTTCCTACGTCTATGCTTCCCCTGCCATGGATTTATGCGCTAAATGACATATCACTGTAGCATAAAGACGTCATAATACATCTCTACCCTAGAAAACAAATTACCCACAATTCCTGCCCAAGAAAGTTCTCTAATACCACTTGTTAAGCACTCGGTTATGTTATATTGAACAGAAACAAGAATATCATATGAATTACCAATGGAACAACATAATATACATAATTGGCACATAAAATTGATACCTTTATTCAAATGGAAGCAATGTTCACTTGCCTCTTTGAGGGGGTAACCTCCAGCAGAGTAGAGCTCTATTACAATAATTCTCAAGAAATAGATTATTCATGCCCTCGACTCCTATTTATACTAAATATATCTTCCCAAAAGGACGATCTAGAGGAATATCTTTCTAGAAGTGGAAGCTTCTATTACGTCTTCTTACATTTGACTTATTCTCCTTATTCCTAGGCCTTATTTATTAATATCAACCTTTATTACATGGAAAATATATTATTCTACCTATGTGAGGGGTTAGGGAGGTTAGGTCCCTAACATTTAGAGCTGCACCTCTAATATTTTATTCATCATCCTCTTCATTGTTTATAATACAATATATATAGGATCTTGCAGCATAAAAACCCCTAATCCATTGTCTCATATTAGTCAACAATCCTAATTCCTTAACTACAATTAGAAAACCATTGGTGAAAACCATGGGCGAAAAAATTATCGAAAAATTGCCAGAAGATAACACCATTTTTTTTTTAGGATTTATCACAGACCTAAACCAAACCCTAGACACAAATTCATCCCCCTGGAGTCAATAATTTCTCTGATACCAAATGTAGAATTTAACCTTATACAATTAATTACTACAATTAGATTCTCAATAAAAACATAAAAGAGACAATGGTGCAAACATACATTACACAAAGAGTTTTACCCTAGAAACCTAAACTGAGAAAACCAACAACCCATTTAGAGTCGCACCTCTAATATTTTATTCATCATCCTCTTCGTTTTTTACAATACAATATATATATAGGACCCTGCGGCATCAAAAACCCCTAATCTATTGACCTGGATTAGTTAATAGCCCTAATTCCTTAACCGGAATTAGAAAACCATCGGTGAAAACCATGTATCAAAAAACTACCAAAAAATGGATGCAAAAAATGCTTAAAAAAATTGGGGGGCTCCTCCTC
>JZKD02S1619879.1:765586-780333 GCA_000966675.3 Picea glauca
GAATTCCTTGTTCTGTCACATCAGCTTCTGTTCTTACTCCTCTGCACATAACAACGACTACTCTTGGTCAACCGTTGTTCTCTTCTACTGCTACCATCTGAACATTATGGTTACTCTTTTACTACCATTTCATGATCAATTTCAAACAATATTTTTTCGCATGATCCAACTTTCTACAATATGTACATGTTGTGTAGGGATTCCAACAATCTTGCACCAAATGCCTAGGATGGTTACATTTATAACATCTAATCATTCCTCTTACTCTTTCGAATCCTCCCCGTCCCTGAACTATGAATCCTCCTCTTCCTCCTTGATTGTAGCCTCTCGAGGTATTATACTATGGTACTTCTCCATCTCTTCCTTCTTCCCCTTGAACTATGTATGCATCTGTAGTGCATTCTCTCATGAGGTCAAATGTGCGACATTCCTTTTCATCATGCCCTACTGAATTAAAAAAGTTACAAAATAAGTTCTTATCAATGCTATGATACTTCTTCATCAAAGGACAGGAAGTTGGGTGATGACCCATTGTTCTGCATATCTCACAATATACTCCTCCTCCTAGTGCCAAGGGATTTGGGGCTCATGTAGCCAAATATTCTCTAAAACATGGACACTCGTTCTTATGATGACCTTTCATTCTGCATGTGGTACACTAGACTTCTTCGTGCTTTTCTTTCTCTTTATCAATCTCATGCAAGTGAATTGTCAATGCTACTGACTAAGAAAAAACCTAAGCCATCTCTGCACCATTCTCTCCTACAGGGGATTCTTCCAAATTCATTGTAATCTCTAGTGCTTCATATTGTGACATAATCTTCGGTTGCATCAAAAGTCATTGTATATGAGGTAACAATCCCATGATGAAAAATTCCTTATGTTTCTCATATGGAATCTGGAAGTTCAATCAATCAATCCTTTAATATCTTGAATCTCTGATCAAAATCCCATACTGATTCATTTTGTAGCTACTTAATTTCTTTCAGTTCTGTAATAAACTATAACTAAGACTTCGATTTTTGGAATTATTTTATCAAGGCTTGCATGATGTCTACCAATTCTCTGGCTTGTCCCACAAGTGCAGTGGATTGATACTTCATATACCATAGTAATGCACAGTCTCTAAATTTCATCTCCAATTGCATGATCTTCGCATCGTCATCCTGGACGTTCTTAACTATCCATATTGCTTCATAGACAAACAAGTGTTTTTATGGGTATTCTGAACCTACTCTGTGAAAGACATGCATTCTCAAAGTGGGGTCTACTCCCGCCATCATATACTGCACAATATTCTTCTTTGGTGACACTACTTGAAGCTGTGTTGTCGTACTACTTCCACTACTCTGAATACCTTTACTACTATCTTTTCTTCCTTCACTAACTACAAGCAAAAAAAATTTAGATCTTACCTCAGTTCTTGGAGACACACACAGAGTCGTGGGTTCAACGCAGAGTCTGGCCTAAGTGGGATGTAATGGATTTTCTTCTACTGGATTGAGTTGATGATATTTTTCCTTTTCCATTGTGCAATACTCCAATGTCTTCTTCTATCGCACCTTCTTCTTCTCTAGAAATTCTCAGTCCATCTGTTCCTTATTCATTCTTTCCTGCATCCTTGTTCTTATAAACTCATGCCATCCCTTGGTCATCCTCCAATCCCCCCATGTGAGAAAAGGTGCTTACCTGCTAGGGAAATTAGATTCCATCTTAATAACCCCATTATCACACAACAACATCTTGATCCAAGTAGACAATGATTTCAAGTATCTTTCCTACATATCTTTAAAGAACTCTCCTTCAAAAACATTATATGGCTGGGTATAATCTATAGAAAATTCAGTAATATAACCCCCCAATATACTATCTAGCCAGAAATCAACTACGTGTGAAATCTGGTTATTGATAGTATTTGACTCCTAAATCAACTTAGGAGTCCAATTACTTGGAAACATAGTGTGAAATGTTTCATTCTTTTCAGCTAATCTTTGTAACCACTCAGCCAAAACATTCGGGAAATAAACAAAGAAAATATCATGTAAATTTGTAAATACATACCTCTGTAACCATTCATCTGAACTAATTTGTGGGTTCTTATTATGATCTCTAGAAAACTCATGTTCCTTGGCCTCTAACCAATTTTTGATTTCTTCCTTAGTATCCTCCACATTCCCCCCAGTCCTAGATCTCGGTATCGACAATGGAACCATTTGTTGGCATGTACTAGGTAGATCCAGGTTCAACATTAACTCACCAACAAAACCTTAAGATATCGGCCCTTTCAGCATCACCTGGAAGCAGGTGAAGTCTCACCCGAAGTACCTATGGGGACTGCATGAACCGGGTTTCTGCAGTCATGAAGGGATGGGTGGAATTAATCATAACCATTATCCTTAACATTCATTCATTATACCGTGCATCATGTGTGTAGAATCATGAGAACAAGTGACAAATTCATACTAACCAAACATACATTATATGCACACAAAAAATAGAGTAGTAAACAAACACATCACATCATAACACAAAGACACAGTATATTAATGTGGTTCACCCAATATGGGCTACATCCACAAAAAACAACTTCTTATATAATTATTCAGAATCAACCCTTACAAAAATATGTGCACTATGTTCATACATGATATCTTAGTTATACCCCAAAATTCCCTTGTCATTCATGCATACAGTGCACATTTAGCTCTCCATTAATGTTCAACTAATTTCTATACCAAAAACCTTACATATTTATACATTTAAATTAGGGATTATCCCGTTTCAATGGACAAAAATGCCTAACAACTTTCCTTCTTTCATGCACGTTGGTCCTGAAAATGCGCTAATTGTCTTCCCTCTTCTGTGTGCACTACTGCGCAGTTTCCAAAAATTGTCCCAAAATTCCTTTTCAACACCCTTTCTATAGAATAATAATTTTTTCTATAGAGTTTTGGGTTAAGATGCTTGCAAAATGGAAAGCTAAGGACATTGAAGGCTACCTATCCTCATCCATCATATCCATACGCTATTCAATTTAACAATCAAGAATGGCTTCCCTAAATCCTAGAATCAAAGCCTCTTTGTACCTATTTTTATAGGTAGGAATAAAACCAATCCCTCTAATTATAGGATCATTATTATTATCCCTCTTTTAGCCAAGTTATATGGAATTATTTTGGTAAAGAATATCAGTGTATGGCTAGAAAGCCATGGAAAAAGAGCAAAAGGCTAGGCCAAATTTAGAAGCTATCATTCAACTTTGGACCACCTTATTATGCTTAGGATCATTGGGGAGGAGTGTCACAATAATAAAACCAAGGTCTTGTGTTGTTTCATTGAATTTAGAATTTTTTTTGACATAGTGACCAAGACATACCTTTGGAATATATTAGAAGAGCTTAAATTTCCGTTCAAGTTGAGTATCGTTGCGATAAGTGCTATTGGGAAAAATACTCATAATCAAGGTCTAGTGACTAGGCATATCAATTGATGCCTTAAAAGATAGAAATACTCATATTTCACCAAAATCTAACAAGACCTAATAACAATTAAGGAAAGGGAAGACAAATCAATATATGTGCCTTAAGTCCTTTCGTCTGAAGTAGATTATTTTTTCTCATTGTTCGCTCATGGATTGCAGGCTTCCTCCCAATGTTGGCCTAAAAAAACTTTAGAGAACAATGTGGAAAAACATATGCATAATCATCAAGATCATTTAAAGGCCTAAATATTCATGAAATAAATGTAGAAACATATACATGAAGACACATAGATTTGGGACAAGAATATTATCTTTTATCAATAACAGGATGGTAAGATACAACCTTAGTCTTGTTGTCTTCGCTCTACGAACCTCACCTAGGTTTCTCTAACTATACTCCAAGTGCACCAATCCCAATGTCAGATCCTCACAAACAACATGCCAATACAAGGGAATGGATGGATTGTATAAGAAGGATGAATGATTGGGAAAGATGAGGATGAAAATTCAGAGCAGGATGCAAAGGATTGGAATGCCAAAAGGAGAAATTTTGGAAGAGTTCACTTGCCTCTTATTTCATATATCCAAATGACCCCCCTAGGGCCCTTTTATATGGAGAAATGATGGTTATTCGGTTTTCATAAGGGCTACAAGAGGTAAAATGGTTGTGCAACCCAACATAGCCCATAAGGTCCACCCAAAAGCATGAAACTTTTTAATTGCTGCAATTTTTTAGATTATATGCGGGATTTTAGGTATGCAACTAGCATATGTATGCATGTTGCATATGTACTAGGGCGCTTATGCCATACAAAAATGTGTTTTCTAATAGGAACCTCAACAAAAATGGTTGGTATATGTGTAAATGAGTAGTTTGATATCATAAATTCATAGTAGTGGCATTTTGAGCTATAATAATAAGGTCATACGAGAATTTTATTGCAACATTTAAGAAAACTAAGGGTTGGTCGGAAGAAATTAATTGTAATATAGGAGTTAAGAAAGGTTTTCCCCTATCCCGTACCCTTTTTGGCATATACATTGACAATTTAGAGGGTTGTTTGGAATAAAAATGGTGTGTCCTCTCAACTATAGTCGGTATCATCATCATCCTTATTTTTTATGAAAATGACATTGTTCTTATGGTGATGCATCCCTATGATCTCGACAAGCAAATAAAAATTATCAAGTATTACTACTCTAATGTGGATATGACTATGAACACTAACAAAATGAAGGTTATGATAATTAAATAAAAAAAGATCACTTACATTAATTTTTTGTATGACAACAATATCTTGGAGGAAGTGACTTCATTTAAATATCTTGGAATTGATCTTCATCACAATCTTAATTAGAAATATAACATTGAGAAAAGGATAAATGGAGGAGGAAAGATTATTATGGACTTGAAAACCATTGTAAATTAGTGGACCTTTGGCTATGGTATAAGAAGAAGCTCCTCTTTTAGAACCATTTCACTCATTTTATCTTATATGGTTGTGAAGTTTGGGGATGCAACATCTCTAGAGAATTGTGGATAAATATAGAGAAAATTCAAAAGTGTTTTATAAATTACAACCTCAAAATTAAAGGCGATACACCCTATCCTATCCTCCTCATAGAAGCGAGTCTTTTCCCAATTGAGAGTATGGTTATGAATGGGTATCTAATGTATAAGAACAAGATAAACAACATGGAAGACAGGGGGATTTCTAATATTTATACAAACTCTAGTAAAAACCACATGTGGCTCAAGTGAGATTGGCATAAAGATGCCAAGTCTTGGCTAAATCACTAGGGAATAAAGGAAGAGGTTACTCAAATAATGATAATATAAAAAAATATTATTAAATCTAAATTTAAGGAGAAAGTGTGGTGTGATAAAGAATTAAAGGATAAAGAAAATTAAGATACTATAAGGAGATGATCAACCCTAATCTAGAAGATCAAAAGTATCTCTTTGGTTTGACTAGTGTAAAGAGGAAAATCAACATTGTTAAAATAACGACAAACTCTCATGAGCTCCATAGTGAAATAGGGTGTTGGACAATTCCTAAAACATCATGGGTTGAAATAATTTGTCATATTTGTGACATTAAGAGGATTGAAGATGAAAATAACTTTCTCTTAGAATATCCTATATACACTTCAATTAGATCACAATTTCAAAATATTTGTTACAATACTGACCTTCCTAACCTTTTAACTCATCAAAACTATGGTGATTTATGACATATTCTCTTTAATATTTTCAAGCACATAATTTTTTTTCTAAAGAAAACCAATTAATTCCTTACCTTTCTTAAGTTTCAATAGACCAAATTTTATTTTAGGGATCTTAACCATCATCATCAATAAAAAGACTCTTTACAACAATAAATTTGGTAAGAAATCTTTAAAAAAATTAGGCATAATCAAAGTTTTATTATGAGGGTATTTTTCTCAATTTTGAATAGATTTATTAGTCAAAAATACAATCGAAGTTACGGATTATTAAAAATTATATCAAAGATATGGATCAATGAGAATTCTAACTTTTTTATTGTTGGATTAATAGAGTGTTAATGTGATTCTTTGATCAATATTAGATCATTATATTATTTTTCATCTATCTTAACACTTTGAGAGTGGAAAAAATTGGGGAATCGACTTGTAGGGTCATTTTAATGACATGTCTTAGTTTCGAAAATTAGGGCTTGAAACCTTCTAGATCCATTTTGAGGAATAAAATGATATTTTTCAATATAAAAACTTTTCTAAATTCAAATTAGACCCCTTGATGTTATTCTACACATAGATACCTTTCCAACGGTGCAAAAATCGTGTCAATTAGAGCTCGTATGCAAAAGTTATACCTCTTGCAAGTTGACCTAACATGTTGACCACAATGGTATGAGAAGATGCCAAGTTAGCCCTTACTACTCATGCATATGCGGATAGACACATATGTAATTTCAAGAAGATTATAGAAGGTTTGTGATCCAGGGGGATATTCATGGCCACCCACCTGTTCCAACTGGCTCCTTTTGTTAGTTTTTAGTTCAACACGTTCTTATGCACTTATTTGTAATTTGGAGTTCTACTCTTTCATGATTGTCTGAATACCTACACATCTTCCAGGTGGATATTGGTGGCCTCCCACCTAATATAACTGACATATTTTGTATGTATTCATATCAACACATCTTGTTGTACTTTCAGGGTTGTTTTGGGGCCCTAAATAATGTTATTTTGGTGTGCCATAGTCAAACTATAGACATAGTTAGATATTGATGGAATAATGTGTAGTTCTCTAAAATACCTTTCCAACGGGCTATCACATGCCTAAAACAAATATTGTATGCAAAAGTTATGACCCTAGGAAGTTAATGTACTAACTTACCCAAACGAGGCCCACATGACTTTTGGCGTTTCATCTCCTAGGGTTAGGCTTTTGGATGTATAGAATTTTGGCATTCCTGTTTAACATAAAAAGGCCTTCAAAGCCTCATTGTAATCATGTTTTTGCGAATGAGTGTAGCCGTCACATCTCTTCTAAGAGATAAATCTCCCACCATTCTAACGAGTCTTTCACTCTGTATTTTTACAGCCTCTTTGCAATTATTTCATTAATAGAAATCAAGTATTGTTGAATTTCTCTATTTCTGGCAATTTTCATGAGTATTTCATTGTAATTCCTCTGCTTTCATTTTGTTTCGAAAATAAATCCGGATCAGTCTGAAACCTTGGCATACTTGAGGGTTGAGGAGGTCAAAACCCTACCCCTAGATGGCTATTGGCCTATGTCAAATATCAGGCCACTAGGAGGAGAGGGGGTTCCATTATTTTGCATTGTATCTTGTTCCATAGCTCAACATAACAGTTGAGAGTGTTATTTTGTGAGCATAATAGAGGAGGAGAGATTATGTGGTATCCATACAGACCACATTGTCAAAGGCAACTCCATAGAAAGTGTTTTTTTCTTTGTACTTCCATTTGAAGAAAGAGGGCAGAGCGACCTAACCTTCTAGATGGATTTTCTCCCATATTTTGTTTCCTAGGTTATATCTTGTGTTTATTTGTGGATGGTGTGTGCGTATTTATTTATATTCTCCATTTTTTACATTTGAACTATTTCATACATTTTAAGAAGAAAACTAGTAATTAAAGAGTCTGAGATCTAAATGAAATTAACCTTCATAGTAAAGATTTAAGTATTTCATTAGATTGTTGTGATGAACTATCTAGTGGAATATCCATGACAATTTATAGATCATATTTGTATCAGAACCAATTTTCTTGGGGAATTTGTGGAAATTTGCATGGATCTAAGAATCAATTTAAGAAGAAAGTTGCAGATGCCTAACCATGGCTGACAAGTCTATTCATAACAACCCTCAAGATCAAGAGAGGAGAGCTTTGCAAGGCTAGAAGATCAAGTCACTGACATATCTCGCAATATATCCCTCCTCATGGCGGTTCGAGCAAGAAAGATTAGACCATTCAGAGAAGTTGGAGGCTCGAACTCAGAGATCAGATCAAATGGGAAACTAGGAGATAAAGAAAACCCCGATAAGGAGTTGTGAAAATAACTTGAGAAAGAGCATCCAAGTTCCAATTCCATAAACCCTTCACAGTCCCTATTCAAGATGGAAGTGAAAGTGGACATAAAGCCATACCAAGGTGAGATTGATGCATTAAAACTTAATCATTGGTTGCAACAACTAGAAGTTTATTTTAGTGTTCACCATATAAATGAAGATCAAAAGATATCATCTGTTAGGCTAAAGTTAGAAGGCCATACTTTAACCTAGTGGGAAATCCATATGGAAACACTTAAACTGGAGGGTGATTCACTAGTAACTATGTGGGTGATACGCTACTAAAGTTAAGAGTTTTATTGGAGTAGCATGGTGTTGCGAAAATTTATAGCTTCATTTTCAATAGTAGTTGCACCACTCCACGCAATAACAACAAGTGGTGACAGTTTCTAGTGGGGGGGGTATTAGAAGAACAATGAGATGAGATGAAAACAAATATCAGTCAAGCACCAATTCTTGCAGTACCAAACTTGCAAAATCATTTTGAAGTGGAGATAGATACAAGTGGGTATGCCATTGGATCCATTTTAATGCAAGGATGAAGGCTTATATGCTATCATTTTGAAATATTTCATGGGGAAGTTATCAACTACCCTACCTAAGACAAGGAACTCTATGCTCTAGTTCAAGCTATCAAGAAGTGGAAACATTATATGATGGGCAAGGATACTATCATCCACACAGATCACCAACCGCTACAGTATTTGCAGGTCCAAAGTAAACTACAACAAACCAGACATTACAAGTGGATGGGGTTTTACATCAATTTCTTCTAGTCATCAAGAATAAGAAGGGAAACACAAACAAGTTGACATATATGTTTTCAAGGCCACCCACATCCAATATTACAACTTTGGAAGTCTGATGAACATGGATCCTTTTACCAATGATGCATACACAGAATACAGCTATAGAGTCGATTCCTATAGAATAAGGTGACAACAAGGTTGACTATCATTTCTATAATTGTTTACTCTACAAGATCAAAAATCTTTGCGTCCCTAAAGGTGAACGAGTGTAGATTATCATAGAGCCTCACACCTCTAAGGTTGTAGGACATTTTGGTGTTGGAAAGACAATTTC
The DNA here is from genome assembly GCA_000966675.3 of Picea glauca. NCBI lineage: Eukaryota > Viridiplantae > Streptophyta > Pinopsida > Pinales > Pinaceae > Picea > Picea glauca. The sequence continues at coordinate 774,734 of JZKD02S1619879.1, forward strand.
CAACTTACAGAGTTATGTGTACCGGCCCATAATGCAAGAATATGTAGGACGATATATTATAGGATGTATACTTTGTTGTACCAACAAGCTCAATATCAGGAAACAATGTCTATACCATCCCTTACCTATACCCACTTGACCTTGGGAAAGCATTTCCATGGATTTGATGGGAGGTTCACCAACAACCGGGAAGGGACATGACTATCTATTAGTGGTAGTTGACAAATTCAACAAGATGTGCATTCTCATGCCTTGTAAAAACACCATCAAAGGAAATGAAGAAACAAACATGTTCTTTGAACATGTCTGGGTGCACTTTGTGATACCAAGGAGCATGATCTCAGACATGGATACCAAATTTATCAGTACATTTTGGACTACATTGTGGGAGAAGATGGACACTAAGTTAAAAAGGTCTACAACATTCCATCCACAGACAGATTGGCAAACAAAAGTAGTCAACAAGAATTTGGTGTGGTTTTTTAGGGGTTACAATTAGAAGCATCTGAAGATTTGGGATGAAAATTTGATCTACATACAACTCTCTTATAATAGAGAAATCCACACTTCTACTCGTAAGTCATATTTTGAAACTTGCTTCGGGTATTTTCCACCTTCACCCTTGGATGTTGTGTATGGAAAACAAGGAGGAGTGAGGGAGGACCTCACAGGAGATGCATTGCGAGCAAAAAAAATTGTTGAGAAGATTAGGCAGATCCATTTACAAGTATAGAAGACACTGAACAATTCATGGGAAAAATACAAGGCCATACATGATCAAAACACAATTGAGAAGCCATTCAAAGTGGGAGACATAGTCTATTTATAGTTGAAAAAGGAAAGACTAAAGGGTCATGGTAAGAAGATCAAGGATCTACAGTATGGACTTTTCAAGATATTAGAGAAGGAGGGAGATAACACCTACAAACTTATTATACCCCCATACATGAGCATTTACTTAGTAGTGAATGTGGAGAATTTCAAACTCTATGAGCCTTCCATGTTGGATCAGGAGGAGGAGCAGGTCCTTCCTTTCATAGAGGACTTAGCACTAGATTCTTAGGCATAGTTGGAAAATGACATAGTTTTGCAGAAGAGATACATAACTACAAGACAAGGGAGGGCAGATGACTCTCGACAGATTGGGTTGAAAGGACAACTTACAACCGAAGCAAAGTGGTACTCCAAGGAGTAGGTAGAGGAAACATTTCCTCACCTCATTTAGTAAAGATTTTGGGGACCAAAATCCTCCCTAAATGGGGAGGTATGATCCATATTCGATCATTATATTATTTTGCATCTATATTTATGCTTTTAGAGTGGAAAAAATTGGGGGAATCAACTTGTAGGGTCATTTTAACGATAGGTCCCAGTTTGGAAAATTGGAGTCCAAAGCCATTTTGAGGAATCCAATGAAATTTTTTGGGATAAAAATTTTCCTAGAAGTATCTCAAACCCCGTGATGCTATTATACACATTGAGACCTTTCCAACAGTGCAAAAATTGTGTTAATCAAAGCTCGTATGAAAAAGTTATGCCTCCCGCAAGTTGACCTACTATGTTGACCACCATGGTAGGAGAGGATGCAATGTTATCCCCCATTACTCATGCATATGGGGCTAGCCATGTATTTACTTTCAACAATATTATAGAAGGTCTGAAACCTTATCACAATTTAGGGTTGAGGAAGTCAAAACCCTACCTCTAGATGATTGTCAGGTTATGTTAAATATTGGGCCTGTAGGAGGAGAGGCGGTTCCATTCTTTTGCATTGTATCTTGTTCCATAGCTCAACATAATAATTGAGAGGTATTTTGTGAGCATAACAAAGGAGGAGATATTTTGTATCAACCATACAGTCCACAGTGTCAAAGAAAACTCCACAAAGACTGTCTCTTTCATTGTACTTGCATTTGAAGAAAAGAGAGCAGAGCAACCTCACCTTCTAGTTGGGTTTTCTTCTGTATTGGGTTTCCCAAGTTATATCTTGTGTTTATTTGTGGATGGTGTGTGTGTATTTATTTTTTTTCTCTATTTTTTACATTTGAACTATTTCATACATTTTAAGTAAAAAAACCAGTAATTAAAGAGTATGAGATATAAAAGAACTTAACCTCCATAGTAAAGATTTCAATATTTTATTAGATCTGTTGTAACAAACTGTCTAGTGGAATATCCATGACACTTTACAGATCATGTTCACTACACTTACATGGTACTTAAAAATAATATAAAATAATAATAACATGTGTATTTATTATAGAATGGTGTTTTATATCTTCTCAAGGGTCAATTTATCTAGAGAGAGCTCTAAAAACCATGTTAGCTATCAAATCATGGTTAAGTATCTCTATGGGAAAACAATTATTTTTTGGGTTAATGATTTTGATTCTATGGAAAATGTTAAGGGAAAACCGAAGCATAGTCAAGGGATTCCAGTGGCACAACAACTTCTTCTTTTTTAGAGGAAAAAATTGGAGGATCTTCCTTAGTTGGTTGATGATCACATATGCAAAGGATCAATGTTAATCTTAACTTTGTGACTGTGTGGGGGAGAGGTGGGAACGATAATGTCCTCTTCCTCGAAGCATGTTACCGTTAAGTATGTAGTTCAATCTTAGACACATCCTCAAATAGTTAAACCTATTTTCATGCCAAGTCTATGTACAGTGGATAATTCTAATAAGGTGCTAGTTGTAGAGATATCTTATTCATAGGTCAATGGATACCTTTCTTCATATAAATCAATTGCAGTAGTTTATTGTTTTAATGTTTTTTGGTTTCATACAACATATCTGTATATTTATGCTCTAAAGGTTTTTTTGTAGTATAGTTTTATAGTCATGATGATTATCTAAAAGTCTTTGAGGGGCCATGGTTTTAGGGAAGAGTAGGCATCTTCATTATTCCATGGTTCCTAGAGTTTGACCCCTCCACTATGATTGACTCTAAAATGCCAATTTAGATTCATCTCCCAAATATGCTACTTCCCTTTTGGCATCCTTTAGTGCTTAAGGATATAAAAAATTCCTTGGGTGGATTTCTAAAGGCAGATTTTGAGTGGGCACAACTGGTAATGTTTACTTACGTTCAAATCTCTATGTATATTGATGTTAGTAAATTCCTTCTAGATATGATGTAGCTCAAATAGGACAAATTTCAATAGACTCAATTATTGGATTATGAAAACATGACATTTAGGTGTTAGATCTACCATTGAACACGTCATTTATAAGAACCTTGTACTTAAGCAAGAACATCCAAAAAGGAAAAAAGAGTCCTCCATCCAAGTCTAAAAGTGATGATGAAGAAAATCGAAGTTTAAAGAAAATTTCCCTTCACAAGTGGTAGAAAACAATGGCAATGAAGAAAGAAAGGAAAATATGAAGATATAAATCAATTATTGAAGGTCCAAGAAGAATTAATGAACTCAATAATTCACTTCGTTGGGAAGCTAGTTGTCAATGAAACTCCAATGGGAGGGATAAAAAATATCCCGGGTCCAAAAGATCAGAATTTGATAAGGAAATGGTTTTTCCCATAAATGGTATGCAAGTGGTTGTGGTTGTTGTAGGCCCTCCTATAGGGTGTTGGTTAGAGTTTAAAAAGAAGAAAGGGAGAAATGGTTGAATTGAGATCATTGTCCAATGATAGTTTGTGACACCTATTGTTAGTTGTAATTTCTTTTGAGTTAATATGTTTTTATTTATGTAGTGTATGCCTATGAAGGAATCATGAAAAGTTAAAAAGCATTTTAAGATTGTCATTTTTTTTAAATAAATTTATTTTTTTGGAAGAAAAAAAATGTCTGTGTGTGTGTGAAATTTATGTTGATGTTGGTAGCATCACGTATTTCCGCATAGGTCTAAGTGTCTAGACGTGTGGAAATCATCAAAAGCCTTCTACCTTGGGACTTTACTTTAATTAAATGAATTATTAAAGTAAAGTACTTTTATGAGTTAGTTGAGTTATTTAAGGAAATGTTAAAAGTAATTACCATTTAATCTTAGCCATTGATCTCAATTGAGGTGAGAAGTAATCTCAACCGTCAATCATTTTGGATATTAGGGTTAGGTCATAACTCAGGTTATAAAAGAAAGACTAGGGTGAAGGAGAAAGATACTTGTGTGTGACATAGAGAGGGCTGGATCACGAAGGACTATGATTCAATGAGATTTTGGTTAGGTGGATAAGGACTTCCATGTAGAGATAAAGTCAAGGAGAACAGAGAATAGAGGCACCCACAAGTGGGTTTCAGTAGAGAAAAACCACAAAAAATGGTCGATTCGTACGGATTTTTCTGTACATTCCTTGAGGTCGTGTACGTGGGTTTCAGTTGAGACAAGTGCGTAAACGCGGATTTTCTTAAGGAAAGGTGCATACACCTTGAAAAACATGTCAATTCTAGGTTGTACAATAGAGTATACTTTGCCAGGTTTGTCTGTAGTTGTATTTCTCTCAATGGGACAACCATTATCCCTGTTATGGGAGCTCTAATTTTATCATAATAAATTCATTTTAGTACTGGTTTTCTAGGGGTATCTACTAAAAATTATTGTTGTTTATGTGTGCATGATTTGGTTTCTAGTATTGCTTCCCCTATCTTTATTTGAGTTGAATATTCTAGCAGTGTAATTTTATTTTGTGAGCTCCTAATCTAATTTAGAGTAAAGAAATCACTAGATAACAAGATACTTGAATCTTGAAGTAAGGATTTCAACAATTTAAGCCTTAGTAAATAACTTACACACACATTAAATAACATCTCTTTATAATACACATGCTAGTACATGGGACATGGGAGCATCAATATTAATGCACCACATACCACATGCCAAGAAAATGAAAAATCACCCCACCACATAACATAAAAGACATGCCATAGAGTAGCTTATCCTATTTTCTCTACCATTCTTATCACATAACTTTTACATAACATTCACATGACAATACACATTATTATGCTAAAATTTCACTTATAAGTATTTTATTCAATTTTTAACTTCTTTTGGTTAATGGGATATTAAAAAATAAATCATTTTTAATTAAAAATTAACTCTTATTTTTATTAAATAGCCTAAGTATTTATTTATAAGTAATGATATTTTTTCCTAAATAACTTTGTCTTATATTAATTGTTAGATAGTAATGGGCAATTTAAAAACTATTATTTTAGTAGGAGATACCATTCCATTAGAGTTATTGACTCTATAAAAACAAAGATCATAATATATTGAAGCTTATATGTTGTTGTGAGATTACTTCTCTAAATCAATATAGAATTTTTTTTTATAAAAACATTTGAAAATACACATGAAATATTTAAAAAATACATTATATTTTTAAGAAAATAAAAGTGTAAAACTTATTTGAATGAAATTTTCATGAATCCTAATATAGTGCGAAACTTATGTCCATGAGAGTTTCATGAATCCTAATAAAGTAACAATAACAATTTCCCATATTAACGTCACCATATAGGTTAGGTTATTGAACTTATAGAGTGCAAACCATACGTGCATATATAGATTTGATGTTTCCATACTGTCCAATTCCTGTTCATAATGAAAACAATATGGAGAGTGACAAAAGCATCGCCA
>JZKD02S1619880.1:30437-41979 GCA_000966675.3 Picea glauca
TTGGACGTCTTATAAGAATGTGATTGCGGCGCCGTCGAAAGCGTTTTGAACTCACACCGATTTTGATCATGTAATTCACCACCTTCTGCCATGTAGCTCTTTCACTATACCATGGTTCCAATTGCGGGACCGCTCAAGAATTGTATTGTTCAAGCATGTTGTGTCCCCGCAATGAAATGTGGTCATTGATCTGGTCATGATCTGCGATCTGGGCTCTTCTGTTGAATTTAGTGCCACCGCTGAGGTTTATCTGCCCGTCAACCTTAGTATCTTTCTAACCACGCTTAGAGATGGAGCTAATTTTCACACTGAAAAAGAACACTTCCCAAAGGATGATTTGACGTGGAGGCCTGATGCCACTATGTTGATGTGTCACGGATGGAGGGGTGACATGTGTCACTCGAAAATAGGTTGAAGACACGTCCGAGAATGCTTGAAATGAGTTCCATGTGTCAGAGCTAGATGGATGCTACATGTCATGACTGATAAGGGTGCCACATGTCTGCACTAACGACTGCCACGTACTTTGGACTTTGGAGCTCGAGAGGGGTCTGCATGTAGAGCTAGCATAAATATGGTCCTGGAGTGACGTGGAAACCTAAAATGAATGCTAAATCTCCGAAGTGAATGACGACCGTCGATCTGAGGAGGACACACGATGCTTGGTATTTAACTCTGGGAGAAATCACTCTAGATGAAGTTGGGGTTGGATATGCTGAAACTCTCAAAGCTCGGACTCCTAAAGTAAATAATGACCTTCTTATGGAGAAGGACTTGTTGTGCTTGATCTACAACTATAGGGATTCTACCTGACCACTAATCCTCACACAACTTTGACATGCCGAATACACACAAGCAGTGGATCTAATCGCGATCTACAATCAAGGAAAGCCCCACTTTTGTTGCCACACACCGCTCTTGGATGTCCCATGGCTCTTGCTACGAACATCAACAGATAATAATTACTTCAGGATTTCAGGCTTCGAGCCTTCGAGACTTTTCAATGCATAACTCCCACAATCCTCCGAAGTGTCGAATTTTCGAAGTGAGAGATCTAGTGATGCGCAACCTCTTGATTTAGATGGTTGGGATTTACTTCAGGACCCTTAGGAATTCGGGGCTTCTGGTGATACTACTTCCAAGATCAACGGTCCTTGTTGGTTTGAGATCAATGGTCCAAAATCATTTCAGGAGTTCAGGCTTCGGCTCTTTGGGAATTTTCAATGCATAAATCCCACAATCATCCAAAGTCAATCTTCTGAAGTGTGAGATCCATTGATGCGTGTTCTCAGCCTTCAATGGATCAGATTTACTTTGAGACTTCAACTCCTCTGTCTAGTCATTAATCCTCGTGCTACTTTGAATTCATGATCGCCTGAGAGTCGTTGATCTGAAATTCTCTTGGGATCCTTGCCGTAAAAAATTAAACCCAACCGATGCTTGCATTTCAATCCTAGAATGGACCATGTTGAATGATGTTGCGCCTTGTGCTTATGGATGTTAAATGTAAAAACAATGGACTTGGATGACCTGATGTGAGCTCAATCAATAGAAAAAAGGATGACCAACAATTTGGACCAAAAAATCAGGATATGTGTTCATCCTTTAAAGAAAACAGAAAAACCTTTAGCCGAGAATATCCTAAGAAAGATACTAAGGAAAACCAGATCATTGATCGGAAAGGAAAACTAACTTTATCAACCAGAAGGGAAAAAATCCTAGAATGGTGTGCGGAAAAGAGGGAGATGGAGCAGGGGTGCATACTTGGGTATTCACAACAAACACATACGACCCCTGACAACTTCATGCGATAACATTGGCTCTACAGGGGATGGCATGCTCCCTATCAGCTGCCAAGAACGTGCAACTTCAGTGCCTTAGCTTTGGGTTATGGAGTCTCTTATTCAAAATAGAAATAAAAAGGAAGTGGTAATTACAATGGTGGAATGTCGATCACGGCTTAAACAAAATACTTTTTCAGAAAGTACCCATTGAAAGGGCCACCAAAAACTTCAGAATCCTCCAAGTTCTGCAATTTATACGTGTTGTTTCAAAATACCTCAAAAATATTGAAGGGACCAATCCATAAGGCCTCGAATTTACCATGTTTTCATTTGTCTTGCTTGGGGACATCCCACTTGAGCACTATATCCCCTGGCTGAAAATATTCCTTGCTTTCCCTCTTGTCAAAGGCTCACTTTATTTTTTGTTGATGATCCTGCACTTTATCAAGTAGCTGCTCCCTGGTCTGTTGTACTTCTACCAGCTGCAGTATCCTCCTGACCATATCATCGGGTTCTCTTTGGTAGTCCTGGAGGAACTTTTCCACAGGAAAGGCGAGTTGAGTAGGAAAAATAGCCTGAACCCCATACACAAGTTGGAATGGGGAAATGCCAAGTGACCTTTTGGTTGTAACTCTATCAACCCATAATGCAAATTTCATCTTTGAATCCCATGCTTTCTTATTTTCGTCTAATAGATTTTTGATGATCTTTATGAGGATTTTGTTAGAGGACTCTACCAAACCATTTCCTTGAGGGTAGTAGGGAGTAGAATGGAATAGTGTAATCCCATAGTACTCACAGAAATTGATTAATGGTTCATCTTTGAAAGAGGCACCATTGTCTATAACAATCCTGCTTGGACAACCAAATTTGGACATGATATCTTTAAGTAAGCTTATGATTACTTTGTGGGAAGCACTCCTTGTAGGGATGGCTTCTATCCATTTGGTGAAATAATCAGTGGCAGTTAAAATTCACATGTGCTGACCACTCGAGGATGGGTGGATCTCTCCAATGAAGTCGAGATCCCATTGCTGAAAAGGTCTTCTTGACGGGCTAAATTGACCGTCCATCAACTGGGAGAGTGGAACTGGTCCGAGGTTGTCTAATAACCCAAGCCATTTGGTATGAACCACCCTGATGGGTTTAGCGGCTCCGTTAGCCGATCTAAGTCCTACAAAAACAAAAAGAAAACTACTCTAAATTAACTAATTTAACTAAAAAAAAATATTAAAACAAACTAAAACAAATCTAACTATTCTATATACAATCTACTATCTAATACTATGCTAACTCTAAAAAATTAGATATCTAACTACTAACTAAAATAAATCTTATTCACAAAATGTACAATAATTACAATTTACAGATTTGAATAAAACCTGAAAAACTCATTTATATTCTTCCCTAAGATAGTGAGAGCTATTATTTTTTTATTTTTATAATTTTATGAAAATAAATAAAATAAAACTATCTAAACTAAACAACTAATATACTAACTCTAACTACAAATCTAAACTACACATATATCTAACTAAACTACTTAAATTATACTAAAAAATTAACTACCAAATAAATAACAAACTGACCTGGAGAAACGCTCCAGATTTGTCCTTCATGTAATGATTGTCTTAGATGATCGGAGGGAGGAAACCCGCACCGAATTATCCAGTACCTTCTCGTAAACAAAAGCTATAGTTCTCTTCAAATATGATTACAAGACAAACAAGACATAAAAATTTACAACAATCTTATGATTTATAAATCTTCACAGTTAAATAAACCTGTATGCAAAGATCTATACGAAATGATTCAATTAACGAAGAAGAGAAATATGTGATTCATTAACTGAAACCAAGTAATTGTTGTACTTTTAAAAATTAATGAAAGAAATCAGATATGGATAACACATTGATCAAATCACATCATCCTGCAATAGATTATGATAGCTAAAGTAGTCTATAATCAACTACAAACTGACATGCATAAAACATGAAACAAAAGATTGATATATTGAAAGTGAAAGTTGTAGCAATAACATCAATTCTTGTCTCAGTTTGTATTAGAAATCCATAGCCTGGTTCTCCCACAAGTGAGGATGCTCCTTATTAAAAAAAATAATAAGTATTTAAAGACCTTCCACAGGGTAAAACATCCCTGTGGAAGTTATCAAAACTGTTTACAGAAAATCTGGGAAAATATCCCAAGTTTCTATCTCTAAAACTAGGAACCTAAAATAAAATTGTATCACACAAATATATCCTAGAATGCCACAACATGCCCAATGCAATTAGAATGTACCTAAAAGAGGTAAAAAAAAAACAAGTTAGGAAGATATTTTGCTAAAAAAATTGATAAAAAAATCTAATTCTAAAGACTAGCTACAGAATCTTGTGATTCTATAGCTGGTCTAAATCCAACACAGAATCATATTAAAAATCAATTCAAATCTTAGAAAATACATTCAAACTATTAAAAGATATTTGATTGCTAAAAGCCTCATTCAAATTGACACTTGTATGCAAATTGAACAAACTAAATCAAATGATGACAGAGATAGATACGCTTTGTTTTGACCAATTCGGGTAAACAACATCGTATTGAATAACCGACAACAGTGAAATCGATTCATGGACAAATTGAAATCAATACAAAAATTGTTCCATCTACCCACAGATCACTTCGAATCCAAACCGAATCAACCGGATCATTTTCAAAATTGATCGCACCATATTTAATATAAACAATCCATGCTATTTAGCGAATCAAATCAAAACTGGTATGTAATTATCACAAATGAAATCATCGTGGAATTAATCAGTTGATAACAGGATCTGTAGGACTTCGTTTAGTCGTTCGTTATCACCAATTGGGGGCGAACACAATCAATTTACAGTCCACAAAATCATTACTTGAATTCATTTCAAAACGAACTATTTAACCAAATTTTCTCATACGAATTCGACAGAGATAACATAAGTCGATTTGGGTTAACAAACTCATTTTGAAAATTAAAATCAACATAGTAGAATCAAATCTATTTTTGATACGAATCCAACTCATAAAAGCAATCCAATCCAAACAAGAGTGAATCGAATAGTTTAAGTTTGACATAGTTGTTGTGAATCAAAACAGTTCCATGATTTGGGCGCAGAGATCTTTCGCACAGGTCAGATATAATCCAAATCCAAACGAAAATGTTGACAAAACAGAGTCGTTTTTCCAATCTACATCGTATTTATCAAGCCAATTCAATTTCTGTGAAATCGTTTTAACAATCAAATCACAAGAATGAAATCAGATCCGCTAATATCCAATGACAGCAACATCATATTAAATCAAAACAGAACCGTGTTCTAATTTTAGCATAAAAATCTCATGTTCAGGTTGGATACAAACAAAATCCAATCAAAAGCAAACACCATTGATTTCGTTAACTCAAACCAACAGACAAACAAATCAAACCCAGTGAAAACCAATTAATTGCTAAACTGGGCACGATCAAATCGTATAACAAAATCATAACCATATTCAATTTTATAACCGTTTTGATAATCAAACCATGTCAAAGTCATTTCGAATAATAAATAGACTTTTCAGAACTCAAAAACCAATTCACTATATTAATCCAAGCAATTGATAAAATGAAATTAATACCAAAATTCATACCTGGATGATGAGCAGAGAACTTGGTCATAACATTTTGGAATTGATGACGGCTGTAGCCGATTCGACATTCCTAAAAACGATGGAACCAGTGGTTTTCTTCTTCTTATCATTAGCTCGAAGCTTGTCCCTTTCACTAGTCAACACTGTAACTTGGTTTTCCAACGCTTTGATTTTTGATTGAAGTAAGGGAACGTCTGTATAGTATCGTTCCAACCACACATTACACTGGTTGCATGACCACTGCCCGACAGTCGAGGGTTTGGGAGAATCACCAAGGGTTTCGTTAGGTAGCTTGATCCCTGGGTAATTGGGATTGTTCGTTAGGCACGGGGGCAAATTAGAAATGAAATCATAGGGTGGCTCGGAGCACAAACCTTGGGAGTAAGGGTACTCACTAGCTAGGAAGCGTTCAATGTCAGAATCCGAGTCTTCACTGAGGACTATGAGCTTCTGCTCAGCACTAGGTTTAGGTTTATTCCTAGCCAGTCTCGAGATAAGTTGAGCATTCTTTTTACCTTTGCCGTCGACAGTAGGGTTTCCCTTGACCTTTTTTCTCACAAGATTTTTAACAGCCTATGTCTTGTCTATTGCGATGTCGGGTAGATTGATATCAGGGTTGGCCAAGGGTTTAGGAGAGGGTAGAAGGGCATGGAAAGGAACAGGTGGCCTGACCTTAGTCACACTAACCATGGGCTTGTCAATTTGGACAGGCTCTGTATCAGCAAAACCATTCCAAGAGATAAAAGATTGCCAACTATCACCGTGGAGATTTAAGTGATGAACAATGATGAGTCTGATTAGGCCATGGTGGAACAAGATACTATCAACCTTTTCTCTTTTAAACCTCTTAGCCATTTTATAAAGACTTCGCTGGAAATAAAAAGGCATATTCAATGGATAACCCATAAAATTCATTAACAGTCGAAGGTGATAAAGAAATACCAGTCCATATCGACCCTCACAGGTCACGAATTGTTTAACCACCATCAAAATATCATGCCACCTTGGTTTAAGCGTGGAAATGAGCATACCTCTGCCACAGGATGTGATTTTTCATGAGATGAACAATAGTGGCCATGGCACCTCCTCAACTTTAGAGTTTTTGAACCATCGCTGGCCCATGGACGCTAACCCTGTGGCAGAGCTAATGAACTCTTCATTCATCTCAAGATGAATGTCGCCTACATTGGCCCTACACCCATCAAAAGTCAGGGTGAACTGCTATGCAACAAATAGATTAAAACCCTCAAACCGATGTACAAACGTGAGCCAACCACTATCCTCTAAGTATTTCGAGGTGTTATCAAACAGTAGTAAGGCTTGACTACCGTTTGGCTCAATTCGCACCACTGGTTCCATAAACAGGGTTCACGGTAAGCGATGTAAATGAGCCAGGGTTTGAACGCAACACACACAGGAGCAGAACGCTCGAAGGATTACCGATGCTAGCAGAGGTGAAACAATGATTAGGGGAGGCATTAATGACATCGTGTGAAGGTGGTGGAGCTATTTGCTGGCCATGCAGAATAGTCATTACCAATGGTACAGCCGCCGATGCTTTCAACTATTCAAATCACAACGCATAAGTGTTACAACTATGCCATTTCAATCAATCAAAACCTTTGGTTAGTGGATAAACCATTCGCGCAAGCAATAGTTATAGTCTCAAAACCAAATAAATAAATCAAAATCAATACCAATGTTTTGATTATGTGACATGTGTTGTGTAGAACGATTCATACCAAGAGTTTAACCAATGTGTTGGACAACTGAGAGGGGGGGGGGGTGAATCAGTTGTCACTGAGCTTAAAAAATTATGCTTCTTTTTACAACTCTTTGTAGAAATACTGAGTGATGATCACAATAATGCAGGGAAATAAACAATGGCACATTCAACATCAGTCACATATATGAGAAACACAGAGACAGATATTTCCTGAGGAAACCCATACAGGGTAAAAACCTCTTTTTCTTTATATGATAAGTAATGGTTACCATCTTTACAGTATCATGCAAATAAGCACCAACTCATAATGAGGCTACAACCTCAGTTTTGCAAGCTGCAACTTGCTGAGAGCACCAACTCTTGGTTTTCTCTAGCACCCACTAGAAGGAAGCACGAACTCCCTGGTTTCTCTAGCACCAACTAGAAGGAAGCACCAACTCCCTGAGTGTTTCCAGCACCAACTGGATGGAAGCACCAACTTCCAATCATATAGGCACCAACCTGTATAACAGAGAACAAGAGTTCTCCCTTGCACCACCTTGCCACCCTTGTTTCTATAGCTGCAACTAGATGGAAGCTACAACTCCCTCTGTTCAAGCACCCACTTGAACCTATGAGGACAACAGTCCTCCCGAGCACCTCCCAACCTCGCTAGAATATAAAAATTTTCTACATAAATTTATTACAGTGATATGGTGTTCAACGATGGCTTACCAATCTTATCATTGTTTTGCTGCATTTCGTTGCTCTGTTTGCTTCATTTCCTTTCTTCTCACATCACTTGTGCTGTCTGGTCTTCTTCTTTTTATGCTCTGTGTGCCATCTCCATTCTCTGCACAGTTCCTCTTCTTTTCTCTTCATCTGCTACACTCTCCTCCTTCTTCACACCTGAATCACCTTTACCAACATCAATCACAACAAACTCCAACATCAACAACAACCCAATCTCTTCTATCTACCGTGTATTTATAGCTTATGTTCACCTTGTGCATGCAATGTTCACCATGCCTCTACATGCATACTCTGCGTTTTTATCCTCCACCTCTCGAGTGCTCTATCTGATCATCATCGTGACTCTTTAGCTTCTCTGGTGGTTCACCCCGCATTTCCAGCATCACTGGGTGTTATGCTGAGATTCCTCAGCCTCTCTGGCAGTTGAGACTCTTCGTCTTCTCTGTGACAGTCGAGCTCAGATCAACGGTCCACATCTTTTGGTGTATTGATGGTCAGGATCTTATCGTGATCTCACATCTCGTTGTTTCATCGCTGGATATTCTCGTCACTCCAAGTCGCGATAGGCGAGACACAGAGATGGAGATTAGATCGACGGTCCACATCTTTTGATGTATTGACAGTCAGGATCTTATCGTGATCTCGCATCTCGTTGTTTCATCGCTAGACATTCTCATCACTCCAAGTCACGATAGGCGAGACTCAGAGATGGACCTTAGATCGATGGTCCACATCTTTTGATGTATTGATGGTCATGATCATTTCGTGATCTCGCATCTCGTTGATCCTAAGATGGAGATTTTCGTCACTCCAAGTCGCAACAGGCGAGACTCATAGATGGAGCTTAGATCAACGGTCCATGTCTTTTGATGTATTGACGGTCAAGATCATTTCGTGATCTCGCATCTTGCTGATCCTAAGATGGAGATTTTTGTCACTCCAAGTCGCGATAGGTGAAACTCCGAGATGGAGCTTTATGGTGCTCTGATCTTTTGCCACGTGTCCTCTTGATCCAACGGTCCTTGATTAAATCGTGATTTCGCATCCTGCTGTTCCTTTAAATTTCTAGTCAGCGACATGACGACCTTTCTCCACGTGTCCTCTTGATCCAACAGATCACGATTAAATCGCGATCTCCCATCTCGTTGTTCTTTTGACTTTCCAGTCAGCGACATGACGATCTTTTTCCACGTGTCCTCTTGATCCAACGGTCCTTGATTAAATCGCGATCTCACATCTCATGGATCTAGAGATGAATCATCTCGACTCTCCAAGTCGCGATCCGTGAAACTCTGAGATGGAGTTGAGATCAACAGTCCACGTCTGATCTCTATTTAACGGCTGCGATTGAATCGCCATATCGCATATCGCGATTTCTGCATTGTTTTCTTTGCCTCTCCATGTAACGATTCGTGAAAATCCGATATGGAGTATGATCAACGGTCCATATCTGATCTCTATTTAACGGCTGCGATTGAATCGCCATATCGCATATCGTGATTTCTGCATTGTTTTCTTTGCCTCTCCATGTCGCGATTCATGAAACTCTGCTGACGTCACACGTTGATTGTCACGTGTTAAATAATACCATGTGTCACTCTGATTCGTGACTTATATGTGCCTGAAGTGTTGAATTTGACTGACACCTGTCATTACCTGGTTGTGCCACATGTCCCTAGCTGACATGGTCTGTCGTCGTGAGTTGGATCGACGGTCTAGATCACATGTTGATCTGACGGTTCAGGTTCAGTCAGGATTTCACACATCGCGAAATCGGCATTCCTGATGTCAAGTCACTTTGTCATTTCAAAGTCCCGATCCCTGATGCCTCTCCATTGGCTGGAATCAACGGTCCAGAATCAACCTCGATCTAACGGCTTAGATTACGTCGCGATTTCGCATATCGCAACTACGCCCACTTCTCCTTGTTCTTTAAGGATCGTGCAGGTTCTCCTCGATCCAACGGTGGTCGGGTCCTGCACTTGGATCTAACGACTAAGACCTGTCCTCCTCTTTAGCATGCTCTTCTTGTCAATATTCAGATCTGACGACCCTCATGCTATCGGGAATTTTGGATGGGATCCAACGGATGTGGATCTCTGTCTTCCTTCTCCTCTGCGATCTCCTATATCTTTGAGATTTGTTGTGCATGTTTTCCTCAATGATGTTCCTCCTGAGCTTACACTTCTGAATTCCCAAGGGATTCTTGGACTTCTGTGCCTCTACAAAGTCTTCACATGCACACTCTGATCCTACCATCTTCACTGTTTCACTTAAGCCATCATCACTACTGTACTTGCCATCAATGACAAGTCTACGCAGCCTGTAAAACATCCCAACAATCCTTTGTACATTCTTCCTATACCCATGCCATATTCATTGTTGTACTTGCCATCAATGACAAGCATATGCTACCTGTTACACATTTCCAACAATCTCCCCCTTTGGCATTGATGGAAACAAAGGCACCCAGATTCTTTTCTCCCCCTTTGACATTAATGTCAAAGAAAACATGCTCCCCCTGAGCTGTTGCAGTATTTTTAGGAGGTATCAAATATTAAACCAATGCAAACTCCCCCTGACAGGATGAACTCTCTCATTTGAGGTCTGCAAAATATTTGTATCTGAACCAGAGTCTTCTCTTTCTGATTCTTGGACTTGTTCATCATCAGCTTCCGCTGTATCCTCTGTGCAAAAATAAAAAATTGCTCACCTCTCTTACTCAGACTCCTTTATCGATATTCTCATGAGTGGATGACTCCCCCTGTCACTATCATCTCTCTGCTTCTGAAAATTTTCCCCCTTTGTTCGTAAAAGGTTAAGTTTCCTTGACAAGGTCTTTCCTCTTGTTGTCTGTACAAGAACATTGTGCAATTGTAACTTGTACTTTTTAAAGATTCATTGAGTTTCATCGATCTCTATTACTTCAATTTTCATTTTTCTTCCATGATGCATTCAATCCAGGGCTTTTATGTCCATTTTTAATCACAAGAGCAAACTACTACACCCACTCTCACACCTGCTTTTCTTTTTCACAACTGAAGGACCTATCTCAGGTTTCTTAGGAGCATTGATTTCTACCTTGTTGAATCCAATATCGGATTTGTCATTTGGTGATCTATGGCTATCCAAGACCTTGTCCAGAGTCATGGATCTGCTCAAGAACTTGATTTGGGTGTCTGCCTTCTCAACCTTCAAGACTTCTGCTTCATGTTTATGACATGGTTCTTCTCCTACTTCATCCATGGGGTAAATTCCAAGTGTGCATTCTTTTCTTGTATCTGAATCTTCTTCTTTACTTGCAGGGGAGGATTCAACATCAACATTATTGTTTGCCCTTATACTGTTATTCACCATTTGTCATGAGTTTACATTTACCTTACATTCTTTGTATGTGAGCACCTCTTCACTGCCTCTGTCACATTTTTGACTTGTACTGAGCGAATTATGTTTCAGACCATCCACAAGCAGAACGTACTGGGCATATCCTTTGTCATTACTCAAACTCATCATCTGTCTATCCTTGATTTTGCCTGGTTCATCATTTTCAAGGATCACATTTCCTGTTTTGCTTTTACTTATGGACAATAGCTTATCCTTGTCTCCAGTCACGTGCTTGGAACATCCACTG
>JZKD02S1619880.1:44973-72734 GCA_000966675.3 Picea glauca
TGGAGCTTAGATCGATGGTCCACATCTTTTGATGTATTGACGGTCAAGATCATTTCGTGATCTCGCATCTCGTTGATCCTAAGATGGAGATTTTAGTCACTCCAAGTCGCGATAGGCGAGACTCATAGATGGAGCTTAGATCAACGGTCCATGTCTTTTGATGTATTGACGATCAAGATCATTTTGTGATCTCGCATCTTGCTGATCCTAAGATGGAGATTTTCGTCACTCCAAGTCGTGATAGGCAAAACTCCGAGATGGAGCTTTATGGTGCTCTGATCTTTTGCCATGCATCCTCTTTATCAAACAGTCCTTGATTAAATCGTGATTTTGCATCCCGCTGTTCCTTTGAATTTCCAGTCAGCGACATGATGACCTTTCGCCACGTGTCCTCTTGATCCAATGGACCACGATTAAATCGTGATCTCGCATGTCATAGTTCTTTTGACTTTCCAGTCAACGACATGACGATCTTTTGCCACGTGTCTTCTTGATCCAACAGTCCTTGATTAAATCGTGATTTTGCATCTCGTGGATCTGGAGATGAATCGTCTGGACTCTCCAAGTCACGATCTGTGAAACTCCGAGATGGAGTTGAGATCAACGGTCCACGTCTGATCTCTATTTAACGGCTACGATTGAATCGCCATATCGCATATCGCGATTTCTGCATTGTTTTCTTTGCCTCTCCATGTCACGATTCGCGAAACTCCGATATGGAGTATGATCAACGGTCCAGATCTGATCTCTATTTAACGGCTGCGATTGAATCGCCATATTGCATATCACGATTTCTGCATTGTTTTCTTTGCCTCTCCATGTCGCGATTCGTGAAACTCTACTGACGTCACACGTGGATTGTCACGTGTTAAATACTGCCACGTGTCACTCTGATTCGTGACTTATATGTGCCTGAAGTGTTGAATCTGACTGACACCTGTCATTACCTGGTTGTGCGACGTTTCCCTAGCTGACGTGGTCTACTGTCATGAGTTGGATCGACGGTCTAGATCACATGTTGATCTGACGGTTCAGGTTCGGTCGAGATTTCACACATCGCAAAATCGACATTCCTGATGTCAAGTGAATTTGTCATTTCAAAGTCCCGATCCCTGATGCCTCTCCATTGGCTGGAATCAACGGTCCAGAATCAACCTCGATCTGACGGCTTAGATTACGTCGCAATTTCGCATATCGCGATTACGCCCGCTTCTCCTTATTCTTTAAGGATCGTGCAGGTTCTCCTCGATCCAACGATGGTCGGGTCCTGCGCTTGGATCTAACAGTTGAGACCTGTCCTCCTCTTTAGCGTGCTCTTCTTGTCAATATTCAGATCTGACGGCCCTCATGTTGTCGGGAATTTTGGATGGGATCCAATGGATGTGGATCTTTGTCTTCCTTCTCCTATGTGATCTCCTGTATCTTTGAGCTTTTTTTCGCGTGTTTTCCTCAACGTTGTTCCTCCTGATCTTACACTTCCGAATTCCCAAGGGATTCTTGGACTTCTGCACCTCTGCAGGGTCTTCACATGCACACTCTGATCCTGCCATCTTCATTGTTGCACTTAAGCCATCATCACTACTGTACTTTCCATCAATGACAAGTCTACGCAGCCTGTAAAACATGCCAACAATCCTTTGTACATTCTTCCTGTACCCATGCCATCTTCATTACTGTACTTGCCATCAATGAAAAGCATATGCTACCTGTTACACATTTCCAACACAATGTGCCAAGTGTTTTTATGTATACCAATGTGCCAAGTGGATTGATCAAATAACATGTAAATCCAATCGCCAATGCATTACAAACTTAATGAAACAAAATCACACAATCAATCCAAGAATGTCAAATGAGTACATATCAAAAGGTCTTGCCAACTGTATAATGATAAGTAAAATGTAAGCGCAATAGGCATATCGACAGGAATGATAATGACAATTCAATAATAATTTTAATGTGACTTCAAAAGACCAAGTTTTCACGCTTACAGTCGTGAAAACAAAAAACGAAGGCAAGTGTGCAAATAACGCAAAAACAAAAGTGTCGTTTCATTTGATAATTGCGACAAAAAATTAAGGTTTGCAAAACACTGGTGTAAGCAACTTATAAGATAGTGGAAACGTGTGAACTGGCTGCCAACAATGGCGACACACTGGTAGAAGCAGTTATCTCTACCAAAAGAACTAATTCAGATCAGGACAACAAAGATAATTCCAACTCAAAAACAACAACCAAAAAATCGTATAAACATCATCATTAACCAACTATTCTAGCAGTGTTTTAAAAGATGAAAACAGATAACAGTCTTAAGACCAGCGAGTCGTGATATTAAAGATAAAATCTCCAATACTGTTGACAAAGCCACTGCTGCCAGCAGGCGTCCATAGCCTCGATAGGGTTGTCATTTAACCCACTCTAACATCTGTATCCTGCCAAGAAGTTCCAAATCAGAATAAAGGACATTAAGAGGTTTCTTATTTGCAAATTTTCATATACCCGACATTGCTTCGCTGCCAGCGGGCCTGTTCAGTACCCCGACGAAGTTGTCTTGGCGTCATGCATGCATTTACCTGCTGCCAGCAGACCTGTTCAGCATCTCGGCGGGTTTACAAGCATTTCCCACAGCTCTATTAATAATTTATTTTGTTTTATTTTTCTTCAAAGATATATAGTTGAGCGGGGTGACGCTCAAAATCATGATATTTTAACATATTTTTTTCAGACCTCATCAAATTTTTTTAGAACTGTCCTTTATTAAGATCCAGAGATGTTTCATTTACAAAAAAAACTTCCTAAGGCAGGGAGACATCTTTTGAGTCATTCCCTTAAGGAATAGGGACAACGTAAAAATATAATAGATGATCACGACAAGATTTACTCAGAGATCGAAATCAGTCAACTCCTTTCAAACAACAGACTTTTTGCCAACACAGATATAAATTTCATAAATATACCATTGATGTTTATACAATTTTCTTAGCAGTTATTTCAGCGAAGGAATTTTCTGTTTTCTTTGTCTGAATAGCTCAGTATACAGATATGTGTATTTCCAAAAACACAAACTGATAAACTCAAAGGGGAAATCAAAAACAAAAATCAAATGAAAAAGCAAACATAAGCAAAATATGTACATAATATACAAGGGTTGTCATCAAGTAAAGTATCTCTTCAAGGCTTGGCCATTCACCGGATAGGTGTCAGGTTTCCCTTCAAGATTTTTCAATCGAAAAGAACTGGGACCCAACTTTTCAGCAATTAAAAACGGTCCCAGCCATAAGTTTCAAAATTTAGTGTGCTCTCCCTTTCCCTCATGCGGTTTGTCCCATTTCAAGACGAGGTCGCCTACTTCAAAATTCCTATCAGAAGCAGAATTAGAATCGAACCAGCTTTTAACCAATAGTTGATGCTGATCTAACTTATGTTTATCTTGGGCTCTTACCTCTTCTAGCTTCATCAAAGCATTAATTCGATTTTCCAAACGGGGACAATCTTCCTCTTGGATTTTTTGTGACAACCGCAGTGAAGGAAGAAGGATGTGAGGTGGCATAATTGCTTCTCTGCCATAAACGAGAAAAAAGGGGGATTTACCTACAACAGATTTTGGCGTTACCCTATCATCCCACAACGCGTTTATCAGTGCATTGTGCCAATTTTTGTGATTTTCAACCACCGTTCTTTTGATGATTTTAATCAAGTTCTTGTTTGTTGATTCTGCCAATCCGTTGCCCTGAGGGTAATAGCTAGCAGAATACTTTAGTTTGATTCCTTTTTCCAAAGCGAACTCACTCATATCAAGAGAGGAAAATTAATAAGCGTTATCGAATACTAAACAGTCAGGGATACCAAAACGAGTGATAATATTCGAATTTAGAAAGGCAATTACCTGGTTGGTGTTGACAGTTCTTAATGCAGCAGCTTCAGACCATCGGGTAAAGTAATCTGTGGCTGTCACAATAAACTTGTGTTGTTGTGAGGAAGGGGGGTTGATTGGACCTATGATATCAAGGCCCACTGTTGAAAAGGAGAGTCTACTGAAATGGGTTGCAAAGGAAAGGTTGGTTTCTGTAACCGCCCTGATGCTTTCTGACAAATAATACATTTACGACACAAGGAATGGGTGTATATAAAAAGAGTGGGCCAGTAATAACCATCTCTTAAAACCTTATGGGAAATGGTGTCACCACCAAAATGACCACCAGCTTCTCTTGCATGCAACTCTAGCAAGACTTTTTCTGCTTCGTCTTTTTCAAGACAACGCATCAGTACGTCGTCAAAACTTTGACGAAACAGGATACAATTAACCAGATGAAAGGAGGCGGACTTTAATCTCAATGCTCTTATTTTAGTGGGATCCAGGTGACGGGGTGCTGACCCATGTTCAAGATAAAATCTTATATCATCGTACCAAGGACTGACAAGGTTTTGTGCGCAACAGATTAGATTCTGATCTTGTTGTCCTAGGTTTGATGTATCGTTTTCTTCTTGTTGTCCTGCTGCTGAATCAAAAACTAACTTGCATAACCCTTGGCCTCTCACTATCTGATATGGGGTAATTTCTAAGTCATACTCTTGCAAGGAGGTGACCCAGTTAGCTCTCTTTTCGCCTAGTTCCTTCTGCACTAACAGGTTCTTGACGGCTGGGTAGGGGACAATGACTTTCGTCCTAGACTTCAAAAGATAGGACCAGAAATGCTTGACTTCTTTGAAAACAACATAGGCTTGTCGATCTACCGCTGGGTAATTAAGTTCAGCACCTTTGAAAGAAGAGCTCATAAAGGCAATGGGTACTTCATTGTTCTCGACATTCTTTTGGGTTAAGACGACGGCGTAGGAATGGTCAGAAGCAAAAGTGTAGAGTGTAAAG
This sequence comes from Picea glauca, assembly GCA_000966675.3. Classification (NCBI taxonomy): domain Eukaryota; kingdom Viridiplantae; phylum Streptophyta; class Pinopsida; order Pinales; family Pinaceae; genus Picea; species Picea glauca. The sequence continues at coordinate 49,841 of JZKD02S1619880.1, forward strand.
TCTTGTGAAAAATCGGGGCTCATGAGAGATGGAGCGTCTATTATGGCCTTCTTTATTGGATTAAAAGCTTGATTTTCTAGGGGTCCCCAGTGATATTGGGTGTCTTTCCTAATTAGGTTCTGCAAGGGTCTGACCATTTCAGAGAAGCTCGGGACAAATCTTCTCACAAAGTTAATCTGGCCTAAGAAAGACTGCATAGATTTTTTGGACATAGAAGGGGGAAGTTTTGTGATGACTTGAGTCCTTTATGGGTCGATAATCATCCCCTCGCTTGACACAATAAATCCTAAGAGTTTACCCTGTTCTACTTCAAAGATGGATTTTTTAGGATTCAAGGAGATGCTGTATTTATGACATCGCAGTGGAACGACTCGTAAGTGAGCTAGATGATCGTTTTTGTTTTTAGAAAATATGGTAACATCATCTAAGTAAACTACGATAGACTGATTGATTAAGCCTTGGAAACCGATGTCCATCGCTCTCTGGAAAGTGGCTCCGACATTAATCAATCCAAAGGGCATTTTTCGATAAGCATAAGTGCTCCACGGGGAACGGAAGGTAGTTTTAAGTTGGTCTGGTGGAGACATTAGGACTTGGTTGTACCCCGAGAAACCATCCAGTAAGGATATCCTTTCAGAACCAGATACCTGTTGAAGGATATGTTCCATGGGTGGGACAGGATAGTTGTCTTTATTAGATGCTCTATTAAGGTTTCGAAAATTGACGCAGAGTCGGATTTCCCCACTTTTCTTCCGGACTGGGACAAGTTTAGAAACCCATTGAATGTGCCTAACAGGAAAAATTATCTTAGCATTTAGGATTTTATTCAATTCTTTTTGAACGGTCGGCTCAAGCTGAGGGTGCATTTTCCTCAATTTTTGTTGAAAGGGTAAGGTTTGGGGCTTCATAGGAATGACATGCTGTATGATGTTAGGGTCGAAAGTTTTAAGGTCATCATACGTCCATGCAAAAACATCTTTAAATTCTTTGAACAATTTAATAAATGCAACTTTTTCTTGTTCATAACATCCTACCCCTAGGTTAATGCACTACGGATTATCCTTAGTTCCTAAGTTTACCTTTTCATAAGATAACGAGGAACTATTGGTTTTACAGTTGACCGTATTTTTAAATTTATCTTAAAGATCATAAAACTTCTCTAATCTAACTACAGATTTAGGGATCGAGTTTACCATGTCCGATGAAGATTCAGGAGTTCTCAGATCTGGTATTACTGTGAAATCGTGCAAATTGTCATTGTGTGTGTGTTCGTCTATCACCTCGCCTTGAAAGGTTTCTTCCATGTGAAGAAAGTTAATAATATGTTGATCGTCGTCAAAGACTCTCTAGTTCATGATGTTGTCGGGAATGGATGGCCTGAACAACAGCTCGATGGAGAATGCGTCTGGGGACAAGCCTTCTGCAGGAAGAAGTTTAGAAGCTACATTAGCTAATAAATCTACTTTAGAGTTATTCAATCTAGGAATAGAATTTATATTGAAAGCAGAAAATTTATTCATTAAATTCCATACCTCAGATTGGTAGCTTTTGAGATGTGGAGACAGACAATGGATAGAATCTCTTACCTGTCTAACCACTATTTCGGAGTCACCAAAGACGGTCATATTTTGAATGTTCATATCTAAAGATTTTCTGAGACCTTGCAGTAAAGCCTCATATTCTGCAGTGTTGTTAGTACATTCAAATTCCAACCTACATGCAATCAATGTTTTGTTACCTTCCGGATCGATAATAACGCAGCCTGCTCCAGCTCCTTCTTTGGACTTTGACCCGTCAAAATAAAGAGACCAAATTTTATTTCCATCGGGTACATGAGATCATGGCGTGGAAGCTGTTGGCTGCACATATGCTACAATATCGGACCGTTGTTCTGGATTGGTGATAGATGAAGCCTCGGCCATGAAATTGCTGAAAAAGGTGTCCATCCCTTGTACTTCGAGTGAATAAGAAGAAGGTGTAAATGGTTCATTTGGATTGTTCAAATATGTGACTATGAACTTAAGGTATCGTTCATAATTTACCTTGATCTTGTTAGGCTTATCGTTCTTTGGAAGCCATAGATGAGACCAGTCTGTCGCGAAATAGCCGTGTAGCTGCTCCGACTAGTCCTTACTTAAAAATAGACCATACACTTCTGGAATATCCACAACAATAATATCAATGACTTGATTAACCTTGGGGTTAGACGATAATCTAATAAGGACATTCTTTAGTTTGCCTATAACTTTAACATTGGTCCGATCAAGTTGTATGATTTTTAAGGTGGAGGGTTCAACTTCAGCGTTAATCTTCTGGCAAACATACCATGGCATCACATTGGATGACGCTCCTAAGTCTACAATACAAATGTGCACGTTTCTATTAAAGATTTCGAAAGTTAACAAAAATGGAGGTACATTTTTGCGAGTACTAAGAGTGGTAGTTTGTGGATTTTTACTCGCAGTTTCTAAAGCTACTTTATCTACATTATTTACATTACTTACATTACTTACAAGAAGGCTTCCTTTATCTTGAGAATCAGGATTTTTTTTAGTGGAAGTCTTCTGGGGAACTTTGTTCTGCACAACCTTGTTACTGCTTGAATTACCATTTTTGCCATTCTCTGAGATATTTTGTAACATTTTTTGTAGCAGAAATGGAAATTTCAATAACTCATAAACATAAATGTTAGCTCTCAACTTTTTAAGATCTTAAACTACATCATAATCTAAGTTGGGGTTCACATTACTCTGTTTAGTCTCATCTGATTTAGATTGCTTTGGAGGAGAAGTTGTAGTGTTTTCGGCAGAAGGTTTGTTTGTTGTCTTACTCCGGGTATTATAGGGATGTACTGTCTCGAAGTTAGCTTGAAAAATGCTATCCGAGAAGTGTCCAAAAATGTTTGGAGAAGAATCCTCTTCTTGAAATGTCTCTTGTTCAACTACCTCCTCTGGAATCTTAGGAGGCATCAAGTTATCTTGGGCTTCTAGAATTGTTTGAAGGGCACATTGCAGACTTTCTAGATTAAGGCCTTCGGTGGTTGGATTAGGTTGATTGGTAGGAAAAGGCTTCTATAACAGGGGCTTGTAAGGTCCTTTGCTCGAGGAAGCTTCTTTGGTCGTCCTTTTTAAGTCTATAACTTGATTTGACAGTTTTTGAACAACTTTAGTTAAGTTTTCTAAATCAGAGCTTTCAGGTTGTTTTTACTATGAGTGGGTCTGGGGAGGATTTCAATCTTCTTTTTGGAAGAAGAACTAGTCTCTGTTTCATTGCTCGTAGAGTGTTTAAGACTAAGTATGTCTTTTTCAATCTGGCTCGCCTCATCGAAGGCTTCTAACAGCTTGGCTTTCTTGGATCGTTTAACCCAAATAGCTATACTTTGATGAAAAGCTTTAGTGTAGTATGTTATTATAAGATTCTCGGCAGGCATGGAATCCATAGGGATTCAATTTTTAAGTGTTAAGAATCTTTGATTAAAGTCTTTAAATTTTTCTTTTGGGTTCATTCTTAAGCTAGAAAGGTCCATGACTAGGACTTCCGGAGGCTTACCGTCTCCGAACTTTTCCAAAAAGCATGACTCAAACTTTTCCCAAGACACGATGGTATGGGGTTGCTGGGAAAAGTACCATGTGGATGCATTGCCCTCGAAAGTATAGGGGAACAACCTACAGACAATGTCTTCATGTTCAACATTGCGGAGTCTTATGGCTAACATAAACTTTTTAATGTGATCTTCAGCGATCTGTTTTGAGTCGGGGTCAAACTTGGGAAGCCATTTCTCCGAGTGTTTAGGTAGAGGATGCTGAGCTCCAGGTATATCTACGACATCCTGATCAAGCCAAGGTCTAGCGGGGTTGTTCTGATTTTCCATTGGGGTAGTGGGTGTGGAAGGCTGAGAAGGGGAATTGCCTTCGTCAGAGGAATCTCCTCCAGAAGAGGAAGGAGATGATGGAGGTGGTGAAGGAGGTATTCCAGATCCTCCTGCAGCTGGATTTAGGATTGGATCTAAAGGATTCACAGTGAGGTTAGTGCCTCCTAACTATTCTCTGATATCAGAGAAATCCGAAGGTTGGTCCAATGGTCGGTTAGGCTGCCTCAAATGGGCCAAGGCACTATGAGTTCTTATAAGAGATTGACGGACAATCTCTTGTATGTCACCACCTGTAGGATTAGGGGTTGATGGCTCAACTATGATCCGTGGATCATCAGTTGATGTAGTTGTTGTTTGAAGGGGAATATTATCGTTTGAATGGCTTCTAGTCACTATAGGTGAGAGATTAGGTGGTGGAGGAGTCTTGCGACCACCTCGTGCCATTAATTAATTTCAGGCCCTCCTTCTAGTGCCATTTGTTGACGGACGAAATTGACCGTCCGTCAACTGGGAGAGTGGAACCGGTCCGAGGTTGTCTAATAACCCAAGTCCTTTGGGATGAACCACCTTGACGGGTTTTGCGGCTCCGTTAGCCAATCTAAGTCCTACAAAAACAAAAAGAAAACTACTCTAAATTAACTAATCTAACTAAAAACAACTATTAAAACAAACTAAAACAAATCTAACTATTCTATATACAATCTACTATCTAATACTATGCTAACTCTAAAAAATTAAATATCTAACTACTAACTTAAATAAATCTTATTCACAAAATGTACAATAATTACAATTTACAGATTTGAATAAAACTTGAAAAACTCATTTATATTTTGCCCTAAGACAGTGAGAGCTATTATTTTTTGATTTTTATAATTTTATGAAAATAAATAAAATAAAACTATCTAAACTAAACAAGTAATATACTAACTCTAACTACAAATCTAAACTACACATATATCTAACTAAACTAATTAAATTATACCAACAAATTAACTACCAAATAAATAACAAACTGACCTGGAGAAACGCTCCAGATTTGTCCTGCATGTAATGATTGTCTTAGCTGATTGGAGGGAGGAAACCCACACCGAATTATCCAGGAGCTTCTCATAAACAAAAGCTATAGTGCTCTTCAAATATGATTACAAGACAAACAAGACATAAAAATTTACAACAATCTTATGATTTATAAATCTTCACAGTTAAATAACCCTATATGCAAAGATCTATATGAAATGATTCAATTAACGAAGAAGAGAAATCTGTGATTCATTAACTGAAACCACATAATCGTTGTACTTTTAAAAATTAATGAAAGAAATCAGATATGGATAACACATTGATCAAATCACATCATCCTGCAATAGATTATGACAGCTAAAGTAGTCTATAATCAACTGCAATCTGACATGCATAAAACATGAAACAAAAGATTGATATATTGAAAGTGAAAGCTGTAGCAATAACATCAATTCTTGTCTCAGTTTGTATTAGAAATCCATATCCTGGTTCTCCCACAAGTGAGGATGCTCCTTATTACAAAAAATAATAAGTATTTAAAGACCTTCCATAGGGTAAAACATCCCTGTGGAAGTTATCAAAATTGTTTACAGAAAATCTGGGAAAATATCCCAAGTTGCTATCTCTAAAACTAGGAACCTAAAATAAAATTGTATCACAAAAATATCTCCTAGAATGCCACAACATGCCCAATGCAATTCGAATGTACCTGAAAGAGGTAAAAAAAAAACAAGTGAGGAAAATATTTTGCTAAGAAAATTGATAAAAAAAGCTAATTCTAAAGACTAGCTACAGAATTTTGCGATTCTGTAGCTGGTCTAAATCCAACACAAAATTGTATTAAAAATCAATTCAAATCTTAGAAAATACATTCAAACTATTAAAAGATATTTGATTGATAAAAGCCTCATTCAAATTGACACTTGTATGCAAATTGAACAAACTAAATCAAATGATGACAGAGATAGATACACTCTGTTTTGACCAATTCGGGTAAACAACATTGTATTGAATAACAGACAACAGTGAAATCGATTCATGGACGAATTGAAATCAATACAAAAATTTCTTCATCTACCCACAGATCACTTCGAATCCAAACCGAATCAACCAGATCATTTTCAAAATTGATCGCACCATAATTAATATAAACAATCCATGCTATTTAGCGAATCAAATCAAAACTGGTATGTAATTATCACAAATGAAATCATCGTGGAATTAATCGGTTGATAACAGGATCTGTAGGAATTTGTTTAGTCGTTCATTATCACCAATTGGGGGCGAAAAAAATCAATTTACAGTCCATGAAATCATTACTTGAATTCATTTCAAAATGAACTATTTAACCAAATTTTCTCATACGAATTCGACAGAGATAACATAAGTCGATTTGGGTTAACAAACTTGTTTTGAAAATTAAAATCAACAGAGTAGCATCAAATCTATTTTTGATACAAATCCAACTCATAAAAGCAATCCAATCCAAACAAGAGCGAATCGGATAGTTTGAGTTTGACATAGTCGTTGTGAATCAAAACAGTTCCATGATTTGGGCGCAGAGATCTTTCGCACAGGTCAGATATAATCCAAATCCAAACGAAAATGTTGACAAAACAGAGTCGTTTTTCCAATCTACATCGTATTTATCAAGCCAATTCAATTTCTATGAAATCATTTTAACAATCAAATCACAAGAATGAAATCAGAGCCGTTAATATCCAATGACAACAACATCATATTAAATCAAAACATAACTGTGTTCTAATTTTAGCATAAAAATCTCCTGTTTAGGTTGGATACAAACAAAATCCAATCGAAAGCAAACACCATTGATTTCGTTAACTCAAACCAATAGACAAACGAATCAAACCCAGTGAAAACCAATTAATTGCTAAACTGGGCACGATCAAATCGTATAAAAAAATCATAACCATATTCAATTTTACAACCGTTTTGATAATCAAACCATGTCAAAGTCATTTCGAATAATAAACAGACTTTTTAGAACTCAAAACCAATTCACTATATTAATCCAAGCAATTGATAAAATGAAATTGATATCAAAATTCATACCTAGATGATGAGCAGACAACTTGGTCATAACATTTTGGAATTGACGACGGCTGTAGCTGATTCGACATTCCTAGAAACGATGGAACCAGTGGTTTTCTGCTTCTTATCATTAGCTCGAAGCTTGTCCCTTTCACTAGTCAACACTGTAACTTGGTTTTCCAACGCTTTGATTTTCGATTGAAGTAAGGGAACGTCTGTATAGTATCGTTCCAACCACACATTACACTGGTTGCATGACGATTGATCGACAGTCGAGGGTTTGGGAGAATCACCAAGGGTTTCGTTAGGTAGCTTGATCCCTGGGTAACTAGGATTGTTCCTTAGGCACGGGGGAAAATTAGAAACGAAATCATAGGGTGGCTCGGAGCACAAACCTTGGGAGTAAGGGTACTCACTAGCTAGGAAGCGTTCGATGTCAGAGTTCGAGTCTTCACTGAGGACTATGGGCTTCTTCTCAACACTAGGTTTAGATTTATTCCTAGCCAGTCTCGAGATAAGTCGAGCATTATTTTTACCTTTTCCATCGACAGTAGGGTTTCCCTTGACCTTTTTGCTCACAGGTTTTTAACAGCCTCTGTCTTGTCTATTGCGATGTCGGGTAGATTGATATTAGGGTTGGCCGAGGGTTTAGGAGAGGGTAGAAGGGCATGGAAAGGCACAGGTGGCCCAACCTTAGTCACACTAACCATGGGCTTGTCAATTTGGACAGGCTCTGTATCAGCAAAACCATTCCGAGAGATAAAAGCTTGCCAACTATCACCGTGGAGATTTCAGTGATGAACAACGATGAGTATGATTAGGCCATGGTGGAACAAGATACTATCGGCCTTTTCTCTTTTAAAACTCTTAGCCATTTTATAAAGACTTCGCTGGAAATAAACAGGCATATTCAATGGATAACCCATAAAATTCATTAACAGTCGAAGGTGATAAAGAAATACCAGTCCATATCGACCCTCACAGGTCACGAATTGTTTAACCACCATCAAAATATCATGCCTCCTTGTTTTAAGCGTGGAAATAGGCATACCTCTGTCATAGGATGTGATTTTTCGTGAGACGAATAGTAGTGGCCATGGCACCTCCTCAACTTTAGAGTTTTTGAACCAGCGCTGGCCTGTGGACGCTAACCCTATGGCAGAGCTAATGAACTCTTCATTCAGCTCAAGCTGAATGTCGCCTACTTTGGCCCTACACCCATCAAAAGTCAGGGTGAACTACTGTGCAATAAATAGATTAAAACCCTCAAACCGCTGTACAAATGTGAGCCAACCACTATCCTCTAAGTCTTTCCGGGCGTTATCGAACAGTAGCAAGGCTTGACTACCGTTCGGCTGAATTCGCACCACTGGTGCCATAAACAGGGTTCATGGTAAGCGATGTGAATGAGCCAGGGTTTGAATGCAACACACACAGGAGCAAAACGCTTGAAGGATTACCGATGCTAGCAGAGGTGAAACAGTGATTAGGGGAGGCATTAATGACATCGTGCGAAGGTGGTGGAGCTATTTGCTGGCCATGCAGAATAGTCATTACCAATGGTACAACCACCGACACTTTCAACTATTCAAATCACAATGCATAAGTGTTACAACTATGCCATTTCAATCAATCAAAACCTTTGGTTAGTGGATAAACCATTCGCGCAAGCAATAGTTATAGTCTCAAAACCAAACAAATAAATCGAAATCAATACCAATGTTTTGACTATGTGACATGCATTGTATAGAACGATTCATACCAAGAGTTTAACCAATGTGCCAAGTGTTTTTATGTATACCAATGTGCCAAGTGGATTGATCAAATAACATGTAAATCCAATCGCCAATGCATTACAAACTTAATGAAACAAAATCACACAATCAATCCAAGAATGTCAAATGAGTACAGATCAAAAGGTCTTGCCAATTGTATAATGATAAGTAAAATGTAAGCGCAATAGGCATATCGACACGAATGATAACGACAATTCAATAATGATTTTAATGTGACTTCAAAAGACCAAGTTTTCACGCTTACAGTCGTGAAAACAAGAAACAAAGGCAAGTGTGCAAATAATGCAAAAGCAAATGTGTCATTTCATTTGAGAATTGCGACGAAAAATTAAGATTTTCAAAACACTGGTGTAGACAGCTTATAAGATAGCGGAAAAGTGTGAATTGGCTGCCAACAGGTCTGGAAACCATTACAGGTTTTAAAGGAAAATATTTGAGATGCTTCTTTCCAACAAAATTTTGACACTTGACACAAGCTATAATATTTTCACAAATATCAATAAAAAGGATGGGCCAAAAATACCCAACTCTAAGGATTTTATAAGTTGTGGTTCTCCAAAAATGATGTCCCCCACACAAGCTTTCATGAAAATCAATCATAGTTCTTTGGGCCTCCCGTGGGTCTAGACATCTTAACAGAACTCCCAGAGGATCCTTCCAGTACATAACCTATTCAATGAGAAAATACTTGATTGCTTTGAGTTTCAAATATCTCACCTTGCTTTTATGCAAACCATCAGGAGGCCTTAACATCTGCAGAAAATATATGATGTATTTATACTAGATGCATTCTGCTAAGTTTAGGCTGACATGAGCGTCTTTATTAACAATCTCAGTTTGTTGATTTTCTGAGTGTGTGTTCATGAAATTAACCCCCAATGCCTTGCAATTTGATTCAGCCAATAACCTGGCTAAACCTTGGCCTTTCACCAATTTAGTGGGTTTTATTTCCAGGTCAAACTCCATAATTTTGGGAATCCATTTGTTTCTCTTCCCATCTATATTAGGTTGGATCAATATCTCCTTTACTAAAGCCGAGTGGATATATGAAATAATCTTTGAATGTAGAACATAGATTATGAAATCCTTGAGGGCTTTGACCAAAGCATATGCCTTCTTCTCCATGATATTGTGTCTCATTTCTGCATCCCTCAATTCTCTTTTGTAAAAGGAAATATGCTTCTCTAACCCCTCTGCATTTTTATGTAGAAAAATAACAGCTAATGTATCAAATGAGGCAAAAGAAAATATCATAAATTCCTTAGAATAGTCAGGGCTAATGAGCACAGGTGCTTCAGTCAAAGCCTTCTTGATTTGGTTGAAAGAATTTATGGAATCAATAGTCCATTTCAATTCATTCCCCTTTCTAAGCATGGTTGTAATGTGTTTAACCAAATCAACAAAATTTGAAATGAACCTCCTCAGAAAGTTGATTTTAACCAAGAAAGATTGAACCTCTTTCTTAGATTTGGGAAAATATAAGGCTTGGATGGCCTCTACTTTGCTTGGATCAATTCTTACTCCTTCTGCTGACATAATATGCCCCAATAATTTTCCCTCTTCCATAGAAAACAATGATTTCTTAGGATTGAGGGAGAGACCAAACCTCCTGCACTTCAAGGAGACTTTATTTATATGGTGGCAATGCTCTTTATCATACCTTGAGAATACTATAATGTCATCCAGATAGATGACTACAAATTTGTCCCTTCCCCCAATGAAGGCAATGTCCATGGCTCGCTGGAAGGTTTCTCCTGCATTCATCAATCCAAAGGAAATTTTAGCATACATGAATGTGCCCCAAGGAGTAGTGAAAGTTGTCTTCTCTCTATCTTTAGGCAAGACAAATATCTGATTGTAGCCAGAGAATCCATCAATCATAGACATCCTGAATGAACCAATCACTCTCTACAAAATATGCTCCATCTTTGGCAAGGGGTGGTTTTCCTTTTTGGAGCTCTTATTCAAATTCTTGAAGTCTACACATAATCTGATTTCCCCATTCTTCTTCCTCACAGGAACCAAATTAGCCACCCATTCTAAAAATCTCAAGGGGATGATGATCTATGCATCCAGCAACTTTTTCACTTCTTTTTCCATAATAGGTAGCAACATGGGATTTATCTGTCTGAGTTTCTTCCTAAAAGGGTTGGCGTATTCTTTCAAAGGGATTTTTTGTTCAATGATGTTGGTGTCATATGTTCTCAAATATTCATATTTACACACAAACACATCAACAAACTCCTTCAGAAGCTTGACATATTCAGTCCTTTGCTCCTTTGACAAATTGCTAGACAATTTAACATATTTTAGGTCTTCCTTTGTTCCCAAATTTCATTCAGTCACATCAGCATTTTCAGTCGAACCTTTAACCTTTACAACAAAATCATTTATGTCAAACAATATCTCCAAAGGGACTAGCCCCTTTGGAATATGATTACTAGGCAACTGAACAATATGATGGTCAACAATTTTATCAAGAAAAACATTAGCATGAAGGCCTTCCTCAGAATCCTGATCCAGATCAATATCCAAATCAAAGAATTCATCTACAGTCTCAAGAAAATATTTTATCTCAATATCATCCTCAAAGACCTTCCAATGTCTGACATTGTCAGGAATAGAGGGCCTGTATTTTACCTCCACATCATACTTGAGTTTAGGGGGAAAAGGAACCCTGAACTTACTTGCTGAAACAACCAAGGAATCTGCCACAATGTTCTCCTCTCTTGGAACAAAAGAGATATTAAAATCCAAGAAGAAACTGTCAACACGGTCCCAAACTTCGTTTCTATAGGCCCTTAACCTAGGGTGCTTAGCCTGATACAAATTTCTGACCTGATGTACAAATAACTCAACATCTCCGAATATTTGTAGCTCCTCAATCTTCATGTCTTTGGCAACTCTTAAACCCAAAACAAGTGCCTCATATTCTGCCACATTGTTTGTTGTTTCAAATTCAAGCTTAAAAGACAGAGCTATGGTATCTTGGGTAGGGGAAATGAAAACTATCCCAACCCTAGCACTTTCCCTAGAAGAGGCTCCATTAAAAAACATTTTCCAAAAAAAGATATTGGAAGGGGGGGCTTCACAAGAGGTGATGGAATTCTTTCTAATTTCAATAGGTACTTGAGGTCCATCAGTGAGGTGTAACATACTGGTTCCTAGATCAATGTCTACTACAAAAATGGGGTGGTTGGTCGAATTTTCTTCAACGCTAATAATGTAAGCAAGTTGAGCTTCCCTATAAAGCCTTCTATGCTCTCCCCCAAACACAAGAATAATGGCATATGAAATATCCATCTGCAACGTGCCCCCCAGTCTTTTAATACAATATCTAAACAAGAGCATCCCAAACTTAGGTGGGACATCAACCACCACAATATCCATGACCACACTTTTCATTGGCAACTGGAACAAGGAAACAACGAAGTCTTTGATAACCCGAAGGCACTTCACTTTCCCAGAATCAAACGAGTACGGGTCATGGTAATTTTTTGTAACTTCCAACCTGAGTTCCTCCATGACAATATTAGGCATGAGATTGTGAGATTCCCCTGAATCCATCAAGAAGTTGTGAAACACCTTATCATGGATGTTCAATGAGGTATATAAAGGAGGGGAGGAGTCATCTCTATCTTCAACCAAAGGTCCCAGTATGAAAATAGGATTTTCATCTCAGAGGTTGACTGAATCAGTAGAACGAGATGAAGGCTCGGGCTGCAACAATTTGGAGAGGTATCTTTTGAAATACTCAATTTTAAATAGCTCCAAGAAAGGTACAGGTATTTTAATATTTTGAATCTCATTCTCATAGCCAAAAGAGGAGGGAGGATTTAGAATCTCCTTAACTTCTGGGGTAGGGATCTTAACGACTGCCTGGGGGTCTTTTGCCTCTTTTTCTTCGTTGCTAGATGCTACACTCTTAGTAGGATTCTTTGGTCTATTAGGTTGATCAGGAATGTCAGGCTTTCCTTATTTCTTCTTTGACCTCAGGTTGTATCTATTTGGATTGCCACTGGTCCTTTCCCCTTTGTTCAACTCATTTAGTTGGCTATCCATGAGGTACTCTTCATATGCGGATTGGGTTAAATGAGGAGATGAGGAGGTTCACCAAGACAATGGATTTCAAGATCAACATCTTCTTCTTCTCCTTCTTCTTCAGTAACCAGGTTATTTTGGAGAGGGTCTTGGACTTTTTTATCATCCCTATCCCTATTTATTTGATCTTTTTGGATGATCTGAGGGGAATTATTGGGTCTTTTGAAATCACCCCTATTATCATCATTTTGAGGGTTCCTACAACTTTTCTTTCCTTCACATTTCAATTTCTCCATTTCTACAGAAAGTGATTTTATCAGTTTTGTCAATTCATCCACTTGAGGGTGGGAAATAGAGGAAATAGAGGTTGAAGCTTCAAACCTACCCTTTCTTATGTCTCTATCATACTTACTCCTAAGTTTGTCAACTGCCAATATATTGGACTCTACTTCAAAGGCTGCATCTTGCATATGAGCCAAGGAGGTAGCTATTCTTTCTCTCAACAGGAGGAAAAACTCATGGTCAAAAGAACTAGCATAAGCAATCTTACCATAGGTTTTTTTAGGCTTAATTTCAGTGGGAATCTTATTGTAGATCTTATTAAATCTGTTCGAGAAGTATGAAACAGATTCCCCCTCTTCTCTCTTAAGTGCCCCAAAATATGTAATATAATAAAGGAAATCCTTTTTATCCCCCCAATGTCTCAAGAATAAATCATCTAGAGCCTCAATCCCATCAATAGATCCATGAGTTAATCCCTTGAACCACTTCCTAGCCTCACCATCAAGGCTCTATACAAAAACTCTCATCCACACATCTTCATATGCAATGTTTTGATTATCTGCATAACTATAAAAAGTTGAAAGGTGTTCTTCTGCAGTTATTTCTTCCTCCCCTATGAACTTGGGCATGTCCTTAAGGTAGTCTCTAGCTGGGAGAGAATTCACAGGCTGAGGTAAAACAAGAGGGGCATATCTAGTAGCCACTATGTCATCCATTCTGTTTCTAGGAGGATTAGCACTTGCCATTTAGATGTGAACTATAGGAGAACAAGGGGGATATGGAGTTTGGGCAGGTAGGACTTAAGATGTGTTTATAGGAGAAAGAGGAAACGACTGAGTGTTGGAGGAAAACAGTGTAGGATTCAAAGGAAACTAATTTCCCCCCTATGTATATGCAACAACTTTGATAGGAGGAGTACAAAAACCCAAAGTGGGAAAATATTCTAATATCCTGGGTCTAAACCACTTTACAATATCATGGGAGATAGGAGTTTCAAAAATTTATCCTTCCAATTCAAGACTAGAAGGGGGAAGTTCAACAGGAAATCTTCCAAAATTTAAACTTCTGGAAACTCCAGTAGATGATATAAAAGGAGAATTAGATATAGCTATTGGAGTTTTAAAAGAAGAATAATGTAAATTAATAGAGTCACCTAGAACAAAAACTGAAAGTCCTTCTTGAGAGGCCTTTCCTTTCTTGATAATATTCTCTGGGTCAGCTTCAGGTGCTGCTAGAGGCAATTGTGGAGTAGACCTCATGTGTCTACCTTTAGGAGCCACAACTAAAACAATGGAGTCGCCAAGTGAAAGTTGCAATCTTTGAGTTATTGATCTCTGATGCACCTTTAGAATCATAATCTGTTTATCGTTCTATCCCAAGGAAATTTCTTCAATTCGTTCCCCGGAAACGACGCCACTAATGTTAGCACTGAGAGTCACCCTCAGATTGCAAGAGGATATGCCCAGTACCCATCAAAAATTTTGGTGGATGTTGGCTTTATGAGTGGAGGTCAAATGGAAAAAACTCAATACAAGAATGTTTTTAATCACAAAAACTGGACAAGAAATGCATAGGGAAGTGAGGGCCTCATTAACTTCAGTCGGTGATTTGAATTTAATGGTGGGAAGAAGGAAGACTTAGTGAGAAAGGTGGATAAGCCTACCATTGGAATCTGGCTTTCAAGCAGCTTGGTGAAGAAAAAATCAGGCTCAAGAGCACTCTTGAACTAAAGTGCCAGACATTGAAATATGTCACGCCAGCATAATGATCAAACCTACATCACAATGCAACTACAACAACTCGAATGGATCCTCCATGCCCGAGCCTTTTAGTGTAAGGGAAAAAAAGATAACAAGGAAGATGACCAAAACTGGTCATGACACTACTGTAATCAAACCTACATTACAACAAAATCACAACCCTCGATTAGATCCTCCCTGCCTAAGTGTTTCAGCATAGTTCAAACAAAGAGATAAAAGAAGATGAATTCTATTAATGCGAAAGTCTCAAATTTGATACATAACTAGAGAACAGTTATGGCATCAAAATATTACAAAATAGGGAGTTCTTCTCAACCAGTTGACGAAATTTACAAAATATTGAACTGACCGATTTATACTCATATAAATCTATGACTCCCAGTAGTGTGATTTGGCCATGCATTCAACGCCTTTCATCTGCGCCTTCTTCTGTCAGACTGTGCGTGTATCTTTTTTTCAGATGAAAAATCAGCTCAACATGGGCATGTAGGAAAAATCATCCATAGGGGTACCTCGGGCTGAAAGTTCTGTCTCCATGGCCAGATCCTCCATAAATTTTATTTATGGAGTGACTCGAGGTTTCAACCACCACTCCTTTTTTTATTAAATTCTTTTTATCGGGATCACGATGAGGCTTAATGTCTAGGGGGTGGCCACATGCTTCTCTTGGATTGGACGTCTTATAAGTATGTGATTATGGGGTCGTCAAAAGAGGTTTGAACTCACACCACTTTTGAGCCCACAATTCACCACCTTCCGCCATGTAGCTCTTTCACTATACCATGGTTCCAATTGTGGGACCGCTCAAGAATTTTATCATTCGAGCATGTTGTGTCCCTGCAATGAAACGTGGTCATTGATCAGGTCACGATATGTGATCTGGGCTCTTCTTCTTAATTTAGCGCCACCACTAAAGTTTATCTGCTCGCCAATGTTAGGATCTTTCTAACCATGCTTAGAGATGGTGCTAATTTTGATGATGAACAAGAACTCTTCCGCGAGGATGATATGACGTGGAGGCCCGATGCCACTATGCTGATGTGTCGCGGACGGAACAGTGACATGTGTCACTCGAAAATAGGCCGAAGACACATCCTAGAATGCTTGAAATGAGTTCCATGTGTCAGCTCTAGATGGATGCCACGTGTCATGACTGATAGGGGTTCCACATGTCTGCTCTGACGGCTGCCACGTACTTTGGACTTCAGAGCTCGAGAGGGGTCTGCATGTAGAGCTAGCATAAATATGGGCCCAGAGTGACATGGCGATCTAAAATGAATGTTGAATCTTCGAAGTGAATGACGACCACCGATATGAGGAGGACACACAATGCTTGGTCTTTAATTTCGAGAGAAATCACTCCCGATGAAGTCAGGGTTGGAGATACTGAAACCCTCGAATCCAGGACTCCCGAGGTAAATAATGACTATCTGATGGAGAAGGATGTGTGGCATTTGATCTACAACTCCTGGCCTTCTTCCTAGCTACTAATCCTCGTGCAACTTTGACATGTCGAATACACGTGATCCATTGATCTGATCGCGATATACGATTAGGGAAATCCCCACTTTTGTTACAACATGCCGCTCTTGGATGGAATCTGGCTCCTGTTGTGAATATCAACGACTCATATTACTTTGGGAGTTCGGGTTTCAGGCCTTCGGGACTTTTCAATGCATAACTCCCACAATCCTCTGAAGTGTCGAACTCTCGAAGTGAGAGATTTGGTGATGCCCGACCTCTTGATTTAGATGACTAGGATTTACTTCGGGACCTTTAGGACTTCGGGGATTCTGGTGATACTGCTGCCAAGATCAATGGTCCTTGTTGGTTTCATATCAATGGTCCACAATTATTTCGGGAGTTCAGGCTTTGACTCTTCGAGACTTTTCAATGCATAACTCCCACAATCCTCCGAAGTAAATCTTCTGAAGTGTGAGATTTGCAGACGCGTGTTCTCAGGCTTCAATGGATTAGATTTACTTCGGGACTTCGACTCCTCTGTCTAGTCGTTAATCCTCACACTAATTTGAAACATCAATCTCCCGAGAGTCATTGATCTGAAATGCTCCTGGGATCTCCGCTGTTGAAAATTAAACCCGACCATTGCTTGTGTTTCAAACTCGGACTAGACCATGCTGAATGATGCTGCACTTTTTTCTTACAGTTGTTAACTATACAAACAAAGGAATTGGATGACCTGATGTGATCTCAATCAATATAAAAAAGGATGACCAACAATTTGGACCAAAAAATCACGATATGTGTTCATGCTTTAAAGAAAATAGAAAAATATTGAGCAGAGAATCTCCTAAGAAAGATACTAAGGAAAACCAGATCATTGATCGAAAAGGGAAACTGACTTTATCAAACATAAGGGAAAAAATCCAAGGAGTGGTGTGCGAAAAAGAGGGAGACAGAGCAGGGGTACATACTTGGGTATTCACAACAAACACATACGAACCCTAACAAATTCATGTGATAACAAAACCTCATGAACAAATCAAAAGGTGCTTGCGGCGAGGCCATGGCGATTTATTTGATCCAAACAAGGCAATACTTCAAGCATCGAGAATTCCTTTTTTTTTTATCAAATATCGGATCCACTGCAACAGAAGAAATGCATTCTCCTTACTCAAATAAAGGGAAACAACAAGAAGATTGATATTGGGTGGAAACAACTTTGAAATACACTACTACATCAAGGTCTCTTCTAAAGAATGAAACAAAATGATTACATGAAGGTGGTAGTAAAAGGTGATTTTCAGAAACCAAATCATTACCTGAACACGCTAAACTTATTGCATAAGGTGGTAGTATAAAATAATCTTCAGAAAGTGTTGCAAAGTCCATAATCCAAAATTCCTTCCCACTAAATTTTCCCAGTTACATGTCGATGTAGGCATTAGAAACTTTTGAGAGCATTTTTCCCTGGTTATACACCCACCTTCAAGTAGGAGCATAATATTCATGCAAAGAGGGGCAAGCTCATCCACCTAGATGAAATCATATGCATATGAATAGTGAAACAATGTGCAGTAGCGATAGAAAGTTGATTGTATGTGGATTATGTTACTACATACAGAGGACAGTGAACAAACTTTGATAAAGAAGTGGACTTTCTGTCAAGTCTGTTACCACACCTAGAAGTCACTCAACAAACTTTGAAATAGAAACTTCTGTAATTTTAGGATGTTGATTGAACCACCCATACCATTTCTCACATTTGCGGCGATCCAAATTTATAATTTCCTTCTGAGTATAATCCCGAATGGAGTAATATTTTGCGTCATTTCCAAATATTCCAGACCATTTTTCAAGACACGATATGTGCGACTCCTATGACGAAAGATAAATTCTTGTGTGGTTTGCATAATTTGATACATTTGTCAAATCTGTGTTGTTGGAAGAAGCTATATACTTCAACGAAGGAGAATTTTGCAGGTGACCTGAATGTCCCTTCCAATTTCCAGTAAGAAAACAAAGAAGTTCAACACACAAATCTTTAGGCAGGCCTTTCAACCAACCAAAGCATCAAATACAGGGACAATAGCAATCACAAGATACTTGATTTATTTTTGTGTGTCTGAGTTTATGTTTGCTAAAAAGGTTTTTTTTTGCTCAAAGATGACGTCATAATAAACCATTCCCTCGTCTTTCAGTTGGGCCTGAATGGCATATCTAATTTTTCTCACATGTCGATGACCAGGAACATTACAATGAAGGCACCTTAAATCCCAAGTCTTCGATGATAGAGAGAAATGGGAATAAGTATTTAAAATGAACGAAGGAGGATGATAGTATAATCTTCCGTAAATCTTGGTTTAATTCATTTTAATGGAAGATGAACTTGATATTTTCACTTATTAATTCCAATCTTTTCGAATATGTGTGCTGAATAGTCACTAATAACACAATTTAACATTCCCATATGCAAGCAGATTCTCAAATATGACAACATGTAATATATGCACAGTATTAAAGAGGGACATGGCATCAAGACCTCTGTGGATGACACGTTTGTAGATGGAAGCATGGTAGTACAATATTTCACTACTACTATGATGATGCCTTAAAAAATATAAAATAACCAACACTTTTTTCCAATTCAAGATGGACGCAAAAAAAACTAGCAGGTCCCATAATATTCGCCTGTTAATGTGTTTTAATGGGAGATGTCCTCAAGATTTCCGCTTACTAAAGCCAATATTTTCGAACTTGTCTGGTGGGTTTTCACTAGTAAAATCATAATTAATGTGCATTGGGAAGGGCGGAAGATGGCAAGGATGGAGGGGAGCAAAAAATGCTTTTAAACTTTTCTGAACCCGGGAGTGTGTGAACCCGCGAAACTTTGAAGACTCGACTAACTATGGAAAGGTGGGTTGGACTGACAAAGTCATCGTAGGTAGATTCAGGCTTGCGAGTTCGATGATTCTAGGGTCGAATAGTAGAGCACCGAAGTTTTGGGTGCAATATGTATACCTTGAACACGGGGAACTAGAGTTCGATATTGCCTACCTGCGAACCTGCATTCATAAAATTGGCTAAGTATGTAAAATAACGACGTTCAGTCGGACTTGTGATGTGAATATATAGATGGTGATGAGGGTTTGTCATTTCTCTACCCCCAAAACCGACGAGCATAGAAACAAGACCAAGTATAGAACCAATCTTTTTGAATATGTGTGCTGAATAGTCACTAATAAAATCAGTTAGCATTTCCATATGCAAGCATATTCCCAAATATGACAACCTGTAATATATGCACAATATTAAAGAGGGACATGACTTCAAGACCTTAGTGGATGGCACATTTGTATATGATAGTGGAGTAGTACAATATTGCATTGTAACTATGGCGATGCCTTAAAAAAACTAAAATAACCAAAAACTTTTGCCAATTCAAGATGGACGCAATTTTTTTTATCAGATCCCATAATATTCGCCCATTAATGCGTTTTAATGGGAGATGTCCTCGAGATTTCAACTTATTAATGCCAATATTTTTTAGCCTGTCTGGTGATTTTTCACTAGTAAAAGAATAATTAATGTGCATTGGGAAACACAAAAGGTGGTAGGGATGGACGAGAGCAAAAAATGATTTTAAACTTTTGTGAACTCGGGAGTCCGTGAACCCGCAAAACTTTGAAGACTCGAAAAGTATGGAAAGTCAGGTTAGTCAGACGGAGTCATCATTGGTAGAGTCAGGCTTGCGAGTTCTAGGAGTTCGGGGTCGAATTTCATATCACCGAAGTTTTGGGTGCAATATGTATACCCCAAACACGGGGCACCAGAGTTCAATAACACCTATCCACAAACCCTCATTCATAAAATTGGATAAGTATGAAAATGGATGACAGTCGATCAGACTCATGATGTGAATATATAGATAGAGATGACTATTTTTTAGTTCTCCACCCTGGGAACCCACGAGCATAGAAACATGACCAAGTATAGAACCAAAAAGACATAATAGAGGGGAAGAACAAAAGGGGAAAATGGGCAAGTTTAGAAGAGGAAAAAGAAAGGGAGACAAGAACTTTATCCCTCACACAACAAAAATTAGTCTCATAAATATGAAGCCATAGAAACACATTAACTATGGGAAAAACATTCTCAGCTATGAAGTATAGTTGGAGCTCGACAAACTCTGGTTCAAGTCAAAAGAGATGTTGTTTAAATCTACTGCAAAATTTATCATATTATTTTATCTTAGAAGTATTTTTCGGTGGCCCAACTGTAAAACCATGTTTCAATTTGTGTTTTCCAAGTGAAGATGTGTTTGTGAAGAAGAAAGTACAAAGAGGCTTAATTGTAGGTGCATGACCTCAACTCTGCAAAGTTGAATTAAACAACAATAAGAAACATCCATCGAACCAACGAGCAAGCATCACCTAGTCAAACAAGAATGTCGGTGAAGAACAATATTGTCCAAATTTACTGTAGACAAGATTGTACAAAAAAATCAGAGGAATATATTTTAACACACCTGTTAAGAAAACATTTCATGCTGTGAGGCCTGACAGGTAAACATGTAAAAATGCAAGGACCATGCAAATGCCTCCCACTGTTGGCATTCTACATCTACAATTGGAACACCTCCATAACACCCACTGACATATAAAAAAGAAAAACAAATTTTATCTTTGCATATGAACATGTTCTGGAAGAGGATGTTGACTCAGGCATCTCCAACATTTTAATTTTTCACTTGCAAACTGGAAATATAAAATAGAAAAGAACGAACAAGAACATAAATCTAGCAATGAAACCCACCCATCAATGGGAAACGACAACAACAAAATCAACAACAATAAGCAAAAAAGAAACCATTCAACAAGAAAAAAGAAAGAAACAACCAGTGAACCAGTAACGTCGCTAAAGAACAATATCTCCCATATTCACTGTAGAAAACATTGCAGAAGAAAAAAGAAAGGACAAAAATGTATTGCAACATGCCTATCAAGAAATGCAAGAATAAAACCACAAAATAGAAACCCACCAATGAATGGAGAAGGCCAGAAGCGCAGCCCCTGGCCCACAAACTATAGCAACAGGTCCAACTATAGATGCAATACCCCAACCCTGCAAAGTTGAAGCAAACAAGAGAAAATAGCAAATAACAAACCAATGAAGAAGCACCAAAAGGACCAACTATAGCTGGAGGACCTCAACTCTGTAATGTTGAATCAAACAACAATAAGCAACATCCAACGAACCAAGGATCAAGCACCAACCAACTGACCAATATTGGCCGAATTCACTGCACACAAGATTGTATCAAGACATTCGAAGGAAAATTTATTGTAACACATTTGTTAAGCAAACATTTAAGGCTGTAAAGGCCTGTCAGGTAAACATTTAAGGCTATGAGGCCTGTCAGGTAAACATTTAAGGCTGTGAGGCCTGTTAGGTAAACATTTAAGGCTATGAGGCATGTTAGGTAAACATTTAAGGTTGTGAGGACCATCCAAAGGCATGCCACTATGCAAACAATTAAGAAATGTGCAGTTTTCACGGTTGGTAATTTTTAATACTGGGAGCTATCAAAATCCTCTTGCAGTCCATCTTTGTATGTGATTACTACGACCAGCAAAGCAGGACTGTAATGTTGTCTTTGTCTCATTCTTGATCGCCAATGTT
The DNA here is from genome assembly GCA_000966675.3 of Picea glauca. Lineage (NCBI taxonomy): Eukaryota > Viridiplantae > Streptophyta > Pinopsida > Pinales > Pinaceae > Picea > Picea glauca. Next base: position 71,812 of record JZKD02S1619880.1, read on the forward strand.
CGACACAGAACCTACCTCTATCGCAGCCACAATGACATATAGGAAAAGGAAATCGTATTTCCTTCTCACATACAAAGATGTTTTGCAAGAGGATTTTGACTCAGGCATCCCCAATAGTGAAATTTCTCACCTGCAAACTGCAAATAGAAAAGGAAACTAAACATGACACCGAAAACCACAAGTTGATGGGAAAGAACATAAGGCCACTTCCAACTGCGTTTGCAGAATCGCAAGTGTGCAAACTACAACAAGACCAACATGCAAACACGAACAACAACAGTAGGAAAACAAGAAATCAGTGAACAAGCAAGGAGAAAGCATGAACCATTGAACCAGTAATGCTGTTGAAGAACAATATTTCCCATATTCGCTGCAGAGAACATTTCATAAAAAAAAAATGGAGGAAAATGTATTGTAACGGGTTTGTTAAGTAAATATTTAAGGTTGTGAGGCATGTTAGGTAAACATTTAAGTCTGTCAGGACTGTTGTGTAAACATTTAAGAAAGAATGAAGTGTGGAAAGTCTGTTATGTATGAAAAAACTAATATTATATTATTTTATAACAAAAAAAGTAAATTAGTAACAATAGTTCGAACAATAGAGACTATGCAAAAAAAAAAAATATTCAGAGGACAAACTAATATGAAGTCAACTAATAAAAAACTGACTCTCTATCTTCAAAACTTTGGATATCCAAACATTTCAAGAAAAAATTCAAAATTCAAAAAGATCGTACATGATCAAAAACTTTGGATATGCTAACATATAAAACATTGGGAATAACAAAGCTGACAATAAGACCTCCATTCTGTTATCCAATCAGATCATGACATATATGGTATTTTTTATTATATAAAAATCAATGTTTTTAGTTCCCTAGTTCCAACAATAGATATTATGCAAATATTTTTAGTCAAAGGAC
>JZKD02S1619880.1:72744-102024 GCA_000966675.3 Picea glauca
ACAACAATATTCTTCAGATTGGAGTATAACTCTGCAGAAGTAAAAAAAAAGAAAAAGAAAAGTATGGATCCTATTGGAACCATTATTTGAGCCCTATCCAGTTGGATTCCTGTCTTCTCCCTTATCGCAGTCATACCTATCATTTTTCAACAAATTGTTTTCCCATGGACCCGACCCCCTTCCAACACCCTTATTTGGGCCTTACCCCTTTGGATTCCCCTTGTTTCCCTGATCGTCGTGATACACTTCACCCATAACCAATTTTCTATGTGGTCCCACCCATCCCTTTTTTATTTTCCCTCTTCATCATGTCCCACACCCGTAGCCAAGACTTGGAAGCTCGCTTCAATTCCTTTTCCTCTAATTTCATAGAGACCAAACAAGAAGTGAAGCAACTCAGTATCAATTTTTCCACCATCAATAAAAACATGCATTCATCCATAGACACCAATTTTTCCACCATCAATAAAAACATGCTTTCCTCCATAGACGCCAAAATGGAAACTATCAAATAGGACCTCACTACCCATATTGCATCCTTCACTACCATGATCTATGCCAAGATGAATATCCCTACAAATATTCCCTCCTCTGACCCACCTTTTCACTCTGAAGGTGAAACTCCCTCTAATTCCCATACTTTTTAGCCCCATCACTTTTAGTGTGACCTACGCCTTTTGCGTGTGGATGTGAACAAATTTGATGACTTAGATCCCACTGGCTACTTAACTCAAATGGAAAATTATTTCTCTTTGTATGGAATTACAGATGAGTTGGCCAAACTATGGTATGGTGTTCTCCATCTAGATCAAGAACGTTTCCAATGGTGGAAATGGAGAAAAAAATCTCGCCACGGGTATGTGGCTTAGACATAATTTGTGGCATATATTTATGAACACTTTGACATTGACACCAACCATTTAGTCCGTTTGAAAAAGTTGAAACAATCTAGCACAGTGGAAGATTTAATAGCTTCTTTTGAGTGATTGTCTTTCCGTACAGAGGGAATGTATGATGTTTTTTTCCATGTTTTATCAGTGACCTCAAGGATTATATTTGTGACCATGTCCTCATGGATCGTCCTCAGAGTTGGGTGGAAGCTACTAAAATAACTAATGAAGAACACCATGTTGTATCCTCTCAAAACTAAAAACCATCCTTTATTCCTCGCCCTAAACCAGTCACTCCCACTCCTCCTTCCACTCCACTAAAGATCTATAAATTGACCAGGGAATAAATAGTTGAACGCCAACTCAAAGGCCTTTGTTGTAATTGTGATGGAAAATATTTTCCTGGGCACAAGTGTAAGGAACGATTTTTTTTTATCGTCATATCCAAGGATGTTTCAGAAGACGATATCGAGTCCCCCATGTGGCTGAGTCACCTGAACCCACTGGCATGACCCCGCCCTCCAACCCTCCTGAAGTTGAACCGGTCATTTCCCTGAATTCTCTCATTGGGTTCTCTGCTCCCCAAACCCTCAATCTAATTGGTTACATTAAGCATCGGAAGGTGATCATCCTTGTTGACATTGGAAGCACCCATAATTTTATTCATCGCCACATTTCCCAAGAAACTAATTTTATATCCATGCCGTCAATAATTTTCAAATCATGATTTCCAATGGCGGGTCGATGAAATGTGGGGGGCATTGTGAAAATGTGCATCTCCAAATTGGTTAGTACCACATGGAATATCATATGTTTGCTATCGACATGGGAGGTTGTAACATTGTCTTGGGTGCAGAATGGCTAAGGACTCTGGGTCCCATTCTCATGGATTTTAAGGAATTAACCATGCGATTCAACCAGGAGGTCCAAAAATGTGTGTTCTAAGGCATCACCACTGGTTCCTCGAAGATCATCAGTTCCCATTACATGGAAAATCTCCTCAAAAAAGATCATTATGGAATTATTGCACAAATCCATGCCATTGACACCACTAAGAAACCCTATGTGCCGCATGACTTCCTCCTTCCCATGGTGTTCATGATCATTCCATTCCCCTTGTCCCCGACAACCTTCCTCACAATATTTCGTCCCTATCATCATCCCTTTTCCTAGAAAAATGAAATTGAGATTTTTTTTCATGAATTGCTCACCGCAGGTGTTATCCTTCCTAGTATAAGCCCCTACTCTTATCCTGTGGTCATGGTCCTTAACAAGGAAGTACCTTGGCACATATTTACTGACTTTCGTGCCCTCAACAAACTCACCATCAAAGACGAATTTCCCATTCCTGTCATTGATGACCTCTTGGATGAATTGAGTGGTGCCTAGTTCTTTACTAAAATTGATCTTCATTCTGGATACCACCAGATATGTATGAACAAGGAAGACATTCCTAAGACATCATTTCGAACTCATGAGAGCCACTATGAGTTTGTGGTCATGTCCTTTGGCTTGTGTAATGCTCCCTCCACTTTCCAAAGCCTCATGAATAATGTCATCTGTCCTTTTCTCCATCATTGTTTCTTAGTTTTCTTTGATGATATCCTCATCTATAGTAAAACTTGGACAACCCATCTTTCTCATGTGGATCACGTTCTACATCTACTCTCTTAGCACCAAATGTTTCTCAAACAATATAAATGTGCTTTTGGCACCTAGGAAGTCGAGTACTTGGGTCATATTGTTGGAAAGGAAGGTGTCAGGGTGGATCCTAAAAAGATTGAAGCTATGTAGGATTGGCCTCGCCCAAAGACTCTCAAAATCTTGCGTGGATTTCTAGGTTTAACAAACTATTATCGCAATTTTGTTAAGAATTATGGAAATATTACGACACCTCTCACTTCTCTCCCTAAAAGGAATTATTTCACTTGGGCTCTAGCAGCTGATCAAGCCTTTCAAACCTTGAAGGTGGCCATGTGAACCACTCTAGTCCCAACCCTTCCTGATTTCACAAAGACCTTTGTCCTGGAATGTGATTCTTCTGAGAGAGGAATTGGAGCAATCCTTATGCAATATGGTTGGCATTTGGCCTTTACCAACAAACAACTGTCAGAGCAACATTTGGGCAAATCAATCTATGAAAAGGAAATGTTGGCTATTCTACATGTAGTGGATATTTGGTGCCCCTTATCTATTGGGGAAACACTTCCAAATTAAGACATATCATCAAATCCTCAAGTATTTTCTGGAACAACACCCTTCCTCCCCGGAGCAATAAAAATGAGCAACTAAGATCTTTGGATATGATTATGATATCATTTATAATAAAGGAAAAAACAATGTGGTTGTTGATGCACTTTCAATAAAATATGAATATGAAGGGTCCCTTTTGTCCCTCTCCTTCATTGTACCTTATTGGCTCCAAGTTTTTCTCCAAGAATGGCTACAAGATCCCAATATTTCGCATATGATCCAACAATTGCATGTCAATTCTCCATTTTCCCCAGGGTACTCTTGGCACAATGATGAGCTTTGCTACAAAGGCCATTTGTATTTAAGTAAACAATCATAACTTAAATCCATGGTACTTTATGAGCTTCATGCTACACCCTTAGTTGGGCACTTTAGGTTTACCAAAACCTATGACCGGTTCAAACGTTCTTTTTTCTAGGATGGTATGAAATAGGACATTTTCAATTGTGTGGAAGAATGTGATGTTTTTCAATGCCACAAGGATGAAACGATCAAAGATCTTGGCACACTATAACCTCTTTTGATTCCACCTGCTATTTGGAGGGATATCTCTATGGATTTTATTGTGGGATTACCTAAATTGGGCAATAAATCAATCATCATGGTGGTCATTGATCATCTTTCCAAGTATGCTCATTTATTTGCTCTTCAACACCCATTTACCACCTCCACTGTGGCTCAACTTTTCATGGATCAAGTCTTCAATCTTCATGGTTGTTGGAGTTACTTCACACACACCTAGGATTTCTTTTTCCTAAGTTTTTTCCTATGTTTATTATTCATTATTCAGTCTCATATATTTTAGGAATAATATCCCTCTAGGGAGAATATTCTCTTCAGTTTTCACTTCAATTTGATCCGTTTAGTGGATTCTAGATGTCGCATTGGGATTATCACCATGCATCATTGGGATCATCACCAACTAATACACATTTTCCTTGGGATCATCACTAGACTAGAAAATTACCCATGATTCTCTGATCTCCTCCTCACTTCACTCTTTTTTAGTCAATTAACTGAAGACTGATAGACTAGTTAACTCAGCTAGGTGGCAGTTCACTCCTGTAACTGCCCGAGAGACTAGACTAGGTGGAAGTTTACTCCCGTAACTATTGGTGTGTGTCCATATAACTCTAGACCACCACTATGGTGCATTGTATTCTTCTCTAGTGTGCATTGGTTGAGTTATACAGAGTATATCATGTGTAAATTATAATTCATTTATTTAGTTAATGATAATTCTTCCATTGTTTCTCTCATGCTTCTCTTTTCTTCTATTTTCTCTGCAACTATGTATGTTAATTCCCAGCTAGATCTATTATGTGCATGTTAAACACATTTACATGGTATCAGAGCCAAAGGATTGCTATGGAAAAGACACACCAAATTAGTTTTGCAGGTATCGAAGATTGAAGACAACGAAAAAATGGAATTTCCAAAAGAATTCATTCTTACACCTTACAAATTCTTTGCATGGAAGGAGAAGATGATAATGCATCTTCAAAGCAAAGGATTGTACATTTTAACTATGAACACAGAGGTATAACCAACATCATCCTTTGAAAAATCCAAGTATCTAAATCGAATTGATGAAGCGTTTAGAACAATTTGCAGTCTCATTTCTCCTAAACTTATCTTTCACATATCCTCCTGTAAAACCCCTAATGAAGCCTGGACCACCATGGAAGGTATTTTTTCAAAAGAGGATAAGATGATGGGACACATGCTCGAGGTGGAATTTCTCACATTGGATCCAAAAATATTCAACAATCTCCAAGATTTCTTTACCAAATATAAGGATTTGTTGTCGCAACTCAAGGCTTGCGGGGTTGATAAATATAAGGAGAAAAAAATGGTTCTCACCATTCTCTCCAAACTTGTTCCATAATAGTCAGTGTTTTATCCACATTTCATTCGGTTAGATTCACATCTGGATCTACCTAGAAGATTCCCTCTCTTGAGGACTTTATCGAGTCTCTGATATAAGAGCAGAGCAAGCTCATCAACATGGGGAAAATCAAAGGACCAAAGGCACATGCACTTACTGTGAAAAATGGCAACGGTCATCAATATCATAAGTTTAAATATAAATACAAAAGGAAAGTACATGCAAATCTGAAGAAGTAAGGGTACTCAAAACCCTTTAATGATCCCTCCAGATCCAAAGTTGGAAACAAAAGAAAAGGGGATAAATGAACTTACTGTCGTAAATGATTCCATCCAGAATCCACATGTATGCAGAAACATATAGATATAATGACCCAAATAATTCAGTAAAACAAAATTGGAGATCACATCCCCGAGGGTGCCGAGAAGAAGAATCCAGAAGATCAAAATCTTAAGAAAGGAAATTCTAGCCATGCTTTGATTGCCATCAACTCCTCTCTTGATGATTGTATCATAGATTCATGTGAATCACACCACATGGATTCCACAAAAGAGGTCTATTATTCATTGGATGCATGCAAAGGTCCTCCTCTTCTGATGGGGGACAACTCTCCAGTCGAGGTCACTAACAAAGAAAGTATTGAACTCACAAATCTAAGCTTCAAGAATGTGTTGCATGTTCCCAAACTTTCCATCAATCTTCTCTCCATGTATCATATGACTAACTCTGGCACCAAAAAGAGAGTCATATTCACACCTGATGTAGTGGATATCTATGACATGTAAACCAATTCCAGGGTTGCTACAAGTGAGGTAAATCATCAATCTAGACTCTACACACTTTGTGAGTTTATTGAACCAGATTTTGCATTACTGCTTACCCATGCTGATGAAAGTAGTAGGATATGGCATGAAAGTTTTGGAAATTTAAATTTCAGATATATGAAACAACTTATAAAGCAGGGAATGGTTGATGGTCTACCCGACATCCACTTCTCCAAAGGAATTTGTGAGGGATGTGTTCTTGGAAAACACCCTCAAGAGAAATTTGACAAAGGAAAGACTTAGAGAGCTTTCTCTCCTTTAGATTTGATCCATAGTGACCTCATGGGCCCTTTTCTACTTTCATCAATCAACAAAGCAAGGCACGTGATCATTTTTGTTGATTATTTCTCATGCTTCACATGGACTTTCTTTCTCTAGAAAAAATCAGAGGTCTTTTAACACCTCAAAGATTTCAAAGCCCTTGTTGAGACACAGTGAGGAAAGAAAATAAAAATCCTTTGAACTGATAACAGGGGAGAGTATGTCAACCATGAGATATTGAATCTTTTTCATGAGGCAATGATTAAGTTGCAACACATGGTTCCTGATACTCCACAACAAAACATATTTGTTGAGCAGAAAAATAGATCTGTAAAAGAGATGACATCTTGAATGCTACATGCAAAGTCACTTCCATAGAGATTATGGGCCAAAGAACTTAATTGTGCAACCTACATCCAAAACAAATATCCCCATATACATGTCAAGGATAAGACTCCCTACGAGGCTTGGAGTGGCATCAAACTAGAAGTGACCCACTTTCGTATTTTTAGTTCACGTGCATGGGCCCAGATTCCCTCTAAAAATATGAAGGCACTTGATCCATAGAGAACATAGTGCATCTTTGTTGAATACCACGACGATGTGAAGGGATACAAAATTATTTATCTTTCCTTAGACCGACTCATAATTGAGCGAAGTGTCCAATTCAAGGAAAGTGTCTTGCATGTACCTCAACAGTTGCATGAAAACAACTTTGTTCTTCCACATGTCAAATATGATGAGTATGCACATGTGGACTCTTCTTCAAATGAGAGTTCTGATTCAGAGGATTTAGATGATCCAGATACAAAGTCAGTACAGTTAGATCCAAATTCAGTGCATGCAGATGCAGATGGAGAGATAGAGCCGAGGCCCAAGTGGGCTCAGACTACTCTTCAAGATGCAAGGGATCTTGTTGGGGATCCAACTGATACTAGGAGGACTCAATCTGATTTCAACAGGGATGATTTTAAGGATGGAAATTTATTTTAAAATGTAGAAACCTTGGCGAATCTTACTAATCCTTCATATGCCAAATATAAATATTTGGCGATATTTTTGTAAAAATATTCAAATTTCTAAGGATTTTATATAGTTTTTATAAAATTTTGGCGATTTTTAAGGTAAAATAATTTTATCCTATAGAATTTGGGCGAATCATTTTTAAAATAATGAATCTCTGTTTCGGAAAAACCATGGAAAATTAGCCCATGAGCAAAATTTATCCCCTAAAATCATCCCTGGATTTCAGGGAACCTCCTCTTGCACTCATTGCCACTGAACCATTTCCACCCAGACATCTTTTCTTGTTCCAGTCTTCAGATCCACAGTCTTATGGCAAGGCTGCTAGAAATCCATTTTGGGAATCCGCCATGCAGGAGGAGTACAACTCCCTCCTCGAGAAACAGACTTGGGATCTGGTTCCCCTTCCTTTTGGAAGGAAACTTGTCAGGTGTAGATGGGTATATAGGACCAAGAGTGTAATAGATGGATAGATTAGCACATACAAATCTAGGCTAGTATCCAAAGGATTTCAGCAAGTGCATGGCATTAAATATGATGATACCTTCTCTCCAGTAGCGAAGATGGATTCCATAGGTTTGGAACCTTCCATTTCGGAAACCAAGGGATGGGAACTCCATTAGATGGAGGTGGAGAATGCATTTCTTCATGGAGATCTATCTAAGGATATCTATATGGAGTATCCCTAGGGATTTATGTAGGATTCATGTTTGGTCTATCAACTGAAGAAGTCTTTTTATGGCCTCAAACAGGCTCTGAGGGCATGGTATGCCAATATGAACTCCTACCTGCTATCACGAAACGTTTTACATTGTAAGTCAGAATCAAATGTTTACATGCTCAGGATGACTGACTCACTTCTACTCCTAGTTTTTTATGTTGATCATTTGTTGATCATTGGTTGCTCGACTTTAGTGATTGTTGTAGTTAAGAGGATTTTGCATGATAGGTTCTTGATGATGGACTTGGGTCCACTACACTTCTTCCTTGGACTCGAGATCAATTAGGATGCATTAGGCATCAAACTGTCTCAGGCCAAGTATCCACGAGATATCCTTAAGAGATTTCACATGATAGACTGAAAGTCTTCTCCGAATCCTTTCCTATCAGGATTCAGACTTGAGGATGGAGGGGACACTCCACTATTTGACGACACACTATACATAAAACTAGTGGGGAGCTTATTGTATCTCACACACTCCAAACCAAACCTCTCCTCTGCAGTTGGTGTTGTCTCTAAGCTCACGCAGGAGCCACATGAGATACATTAGAAGGCTGCAAAGTGTATCCTTCGATACATAAAGGGAACCATCAAATTTTGGATTCACTATTCAGTAGACTCTACATTGGACCTCATCGGGTTCACTAATTCTAACTAGGCTGGTGATAACATTGATCGAAAGTCCACATCTAGTTTCTCACTCAGTCTTGGTTCCAAGATTATATGTTGGTTGAGAAAGAAGAAGGATTCTATTTCTCTAAATTCAGTCAAGGTAGAGTACAAAGGGGTAGTTAACATAACAATTTAGTCTATGTGGATACAAAATTTTCTCACTGAGTTGGGAATTCAGTTTCATCGGTCGATCGTCATATGATGTGACAACCATATCACTCTAAAGTTCTGCAGAGATCTAGTTCAGAGGCAGCATACGAAGCACATAGATATCCACATGCACTTCTTCTAGGACTTAGTACACGAGGGGATCATCAACTTACAGTTATATCCTTTAGTAGAATAGACTGCATACATCTTCACGAAGACCTTCACTGAGCAGAAGTTCCATTCTCTAGGCAGTCGTCTTGGAGTGAAGGAAACAATTTCCTAACAACTGTCATTTCTTCTTTTTACATGAATTGTAACTTGAGGGGGGGGGTTTTCCCATGAGGTTTTCCCTCTTTCCTCACTTTATTTCAGTGTATCTTTTGTATTTGGGTACCTAACATGGCCTCGTTGCTGGGACCCATTCTTTATTTTCACCATAGTGATGTTCAGGGGGGGGTGTTGGAGTTACTTCACAGACACCTAGGTTTTTTTTCCTAAAGTTTTCACTATGTTTATTAGTCATTATTTATTATCCTATATTTTAGGAAGAATATTCATCTAGGGAGAATATTCTCTTCAGTTTTCACTTTAGTTTGATCAGTTGAGTGGAGTCTACATGCTACATTGGGATTATCACCATGCAACATTGGGATCATCACAGTTAATACACATTGTCCTTGGGATCATCACCAGACTAGAACATTACCCATGATTTCCTGATCTCCTCCTCACTTCACTCATTTTTAGTCAGTTAACTGAATATTGATAGACTAGTTAACTCAACTAGGTCAAAGTTCAGTCCTGTAACTGCCCGAGAGACTAGACTAGGTGGCAGTTTACTCCTGTAACTGTTGGTGTGTGTCTATATTACTCTATACCACCACTATGGAACATTTCCTTCTCCTTAGTGCATATTGGTTGACTTATATAGAGTATATCATGTGTAAATTATCATTCATTCATTTGGTTAATGAGAATTCTTCCATTCTTTCTCTCCTGCTTCTCTTTTCTTCTATTTTCTTTGCAAATGTGTATGTTAATTCCCAGCTAGATCTATTATGTGCACATTCAATAGATTTACAATGACATGCCTCATTCTATTGTTTCTGATCGATACCCCACTCTCACCAACATTTTTGGGCAAGAACTATTCAGGCTACATGGCACCCAATTGCATCTCAACACTACTTATCTTCACCAGAATGATGGTCAAAATGAAGTTGTCAACAAGTGTTTGGAAACATATTTGAGGTGTTTTCATAATAAAGGAAAAAATAGTGGGCTCAATGGTTACAACTAGTTGAATGGTGGTAAAACACTTCTTACCATACAACTACCCGCATGACTCCTTTTGAAGCAGTATATCGAAAAAATACACCTTCAGTTATCTCATTCCTTCCATGTGTCTTAAAGGTCTAGGTGGTTGACCAAATTCTTACAGCTCGAGAGACTATTCTCCATACCCCCAAAGAGAATTTGTTCATGGCTCAGAATTGCATGAAGCAACAGGCAGATCAAGGTCACTCTGAATGTCGCTTTTATGAAGGAGACTGAGTGTTTCTTCGACTGTAACCTTATAATAAAATGTCCCTCAAGGATGATCATTGTTAGAAACTGGTGCACAAATTTTATGGTCCTTATACCATTCTCAAGAATGTGGGACATGTGGCCTATTAGTTAAATTTTCCCAGTCATTCTAAACTCCATCATTTTTTTCATGTCTCCTGCTTAAAGAAGGTGATTGGAACTAAGTGTGAAACTCAAACCAACCTTCCCAAGTTCGATGAATAAGGATCCATCTGGTTACAACCCCAAGCAATTTCAGACCAGCGTGAGTGTCATCTATGTCAATGCACCATCAAAAAAGTATTAGTCCATTGGAAAGATACCACTCCAACAGATTCCACTTGGGAACCAACTACCATTGTGCAACAATTTCCTCATCTCAATCCTTGAGGACAAGGTTGTTTTTAAGGGGGAGGACATGTTAGGGACCTAACATCCCTAACCCCTCACATAGGTAGAATAATAAATTTCGATGTAATAAAGGATAATATTAATAAGGCCTAACAATAGGGAAGAATAACTCAAATGTAAGAAGACATAATAGAAGCTTCCTCTTCTAGAAGGATCTTCCTTTAGATTGTTCTTTTGGATAGACATATTTGGTATAAATACAAATAGAGGGTATGGTAAGTTTTGTATTGGATATTATTGTAATAGAGATTTTCTCTATTGGAGGTTACCCCCTCGAAGAGGAAATTGAACATTGCTATCATTAATCAAGGTGCTCTTTCTAGTGTTATTCTGGTATTATTTTGGTATTAATCTAGTATTGTTCTGGTTATATCATTGTTGTTCTTCCACTTCTAGCTGAAATATTTCTGTTCTGCATACTATTTTATATCTGGAATACTACAATCATGGACCTTCACCAATATGACCTATCTTGGATTTTTTTTTGTGTATCCTTTCAAAAAATGAAATGGTGATATATCAGACCTCACCATTGCATATATAAACATCAATGCCCTATAAAGTGCATCATGTCAAAAATCAAATTTTGTTCCAATGACCCTCATTGTCTCTTCACCCATTATAAGAAACATGGTCCTAATCCTCATTTTGTGCCCCAAGTGCTTGAATTCCACTCCCATTCTATATTTCAAGCCATTAGGCTACACCATCGGCATGAACTACTTGCAGAACAATGTGCTCTGGTCCTATATTTTATCCATAATCAATGACAATTATTTATGGTCCATGGGTAGGTATATTGGGTATGTTGGGGAAAACTTCCTTTGTTAGTAGTCATCCATAGGTTCCACAATTTCACCTTAATATTCCAAGTGCCATCAGAAACCAATAAATTTTTACAATAAATTAGTTAAAAATGTTCTTGAATGCATGCCCCAACTAATGGGTCGATGAAGAGATATTTGGTGATAAAGAGTGATTCCTTGGATAATCTATGATTATATGTTGCAAAATTGTGACTGTGGGGAACTCAACAAAATAACAAATACACCTTAATCAATAATTTTCATGAATGTGATTATATATTCTTGTTGTTTGATGATAATGAGGATAAGGATCATCCCAAATGTAATGATCTCATATTCAAGAATAAGTTTTGTAGGTTATATCATATCATGGTTTTGAAAATAGCTATTTTATACAAGGTTTGAATGTGAAGGGCATCAAGAATTTTAATGAAGATAGATATCATATTATGGATGTTGCAATAGTTGGTACTATGAAAAGTAATTTTTTTTTAACTTGGCCCATACATGCCTTCAAAGAATAATTGTTATGGTTAGAACAAACAACACCACTTCAAGGATGAAGTTTGTTAGAGAAGGTGGTAATTTGTTTTTGTAAATTATAATATTTGTATTTCCTTCAAAAACCGAGAGCCAAATACATATCAGTCATCCTGGTGTATGGACTTCTAAAAAATGGAAACCATCACCAGCACCAGATCCCCCCAAAACTTTAAATTATCCCCCGAGGGTCGTATTCAAACTGTCTAAGAGTGCTAGAAAGGATATATTGTTATTCTAGATTAAAATATAGCCTGAAGAATACAGAAACTGGAAATAAAAGAGTAACCAAAACCATAACTAGATTGCCAAATTATACACCAAACTGACCACTGCTACCATTATCACAAGGATGAACTGGTATGACAAGAGCGCACACACAACTACGAGAGAATATTGGAAAATGTTGAGAAGTTTGTTGCCCTGAGAACAATTCTAGGAGAGTTTCCAACTTGCGGTCCATCGTCTCCTGTTGATATTGATGTTCTTCCATGTATGAGCGAAGCTTGAAGATTAACCAAAGTTTTTCATTGGAGAACCAACGTGGGGAAGTCTCTACTTGATTTTCGCTATATTTTCCAACTGGAATCAATGAATTACTTTCTATAACATTACCATGAGCCTCAGGGATTGAAACATAAGGTTGGGGATGTGGTTCTAGAGGAGAATCAAGGATTTCCATGTTTTCCTAAGGTTGTTCTGGTGGAACTTCCTCTTCCACTATGGAAAATCCCCATGCCTCTTCGTCTTGCTAGTTGGCTAGGGAAGAAAAATGACTCGAATAGGGGGAAAATGAGGGAGAAATAGAGAGAGAGATTGAGGGTTGGAGAATGATATGAGTGCAAGAGGACCCCCAACCCTGATGAGGGTTACCTCATTCATGAGGCATGGTACCCAGGGGAAGGGGGTGAAACTAGGAGGAAATCCTAATGAATTCTATGCCATGCATGAAGAAGAAGGATGGGGGAGCAAGCCTACAAATTGAAGGAGATAGGAAATCAACCCACCAAGGTGTATTGAAATAAAACCACCAAGGTGAAATGAAATAATCGAAGGAGAAGAATGGATCCCATACAAGACCCATAACAAAAACATAAATTACATTTACCTCTAAAGTACCAAAGTGAGTTGAGACAACCATCGACGCGACATGCGACTTAATTATGAACATGAGAGAAAGACCACCAAGGGGAGTGCAAGAGTAAATGATTCATCTTAAGCAAAGGCTCATGTACTTGGAGGGCACACCGACATCCAGGTGGCCCATTATCAAAATCAACTAGGTGGCACCCCATCCAGGGCATTACATTCCGAGAGAGACATTGCAGAAAAATCATGAAGCAGAGGAGGATTTGGATGTTGATCAGCTCATATATAAATGTCCAAGCCTCTGTTGGTGACCCCAATATTTTTCAGTTTATCAACAATTTTATTAGCTTCTCATCGAACATGGGAGGGCACGTGCACCAAAGAAGGGATCAAAAAAAATTGAGGAGCTCTATGGAGCTAAGGAGCCTCCAAATGGGAGATATATTTATAGGATATGAGCCATACAGGAGCTTGGTGAGTAGTGAAATGATGATATTAGAGTCATCTTCTAAAATTAGTTGTTTATATCCCGCTTATCTACTAGTTGAATCCCATGGAGGATCCCCCAAAGTTCATCTGAATTGTTGGTGTCTTGACCGAGACTTACTTCCATGAGGTGAGTTATGTTGCCATTGTTGTCCGTAAAAACCACTCCAAACCCTACTAGCCCGGGATTTCCTTTGGAAGCACTATCAAAATTCATTTTGTGGAATCCTGTTGGTGGCATATGCCAAGTATTAGAACTGTAAATTGAAATGCTATGAGGAACCTTGGAGAGATGAGTTTGGTTGAGGTTGAGGTTCCAATTAGAAAGGATTATGTGCTCATGAGGATCACAAGAAAGATTCTCTTCAGTCCAGTCATGTGATCTGATTGTTTCCCAGATGTTCTCATAGATTTTGTTCTGAGAATGGGGCACTGGAAGGTTCTTAGAGTGAAAAATTCTTCTATTTCTCTCCTTCTAGATGTGCAAGGATGCAAAGACAGGGAGAATTTTCCAAATTTTATTGAGAACAAAGTTTTTGAATGCAAGGGATCTCCAATTTTCAATAGAATGGATGGTGTTTTCATTCCTCCTATATGCTTTTAGCATTTCTTGAGCTTCCATGTCCCAAATAGTGGCATTGAATAGACATTGGTTAAGGAGATTCCCCATGGATTCCTCATACTCTAAGAAGAGAGGGAAGGTTGAGGGGCCAATGAAGCCTCACTTTATTATATTTTCCGACGTCAATATACAGTTTTGTGCCACTAGCCAAAGAAAGATTCTTACATTGGGCCAAAGGCTTGAATTCCAAATCCAGTGCCAAATTTTACGAGTGGGTTGCTGATGAAACTTCACCATAATATTGTATTCCTTTTTAATGGTGAAAGTTCCTAGTGGAGGGTGACCCCAATGAGGAATATCCAGTCCATAACAAGCACAAATTTTCCTTAGGGTCTCCTCGTCCTGCCAGGGGCCTCAGTTTCATTTGATTGGAAAATTCATATCCCTATGAGTGAGTTTCCATTCTCACCAGAGCGAGGACGGATCAACATACTTCCAGAAATATTCTACTCGTGTGTTTTCAACATTCCACATATGGGTGGAGATATCTTTCATGTGTTCTTGATGAAGCAACAAGGCCATTTGTTTCCAGGAATCCGACCAAAATAATGCCTCCTTGCCATCTCTAATCTCACAGAACATGTGTTCTTGAATAAATTGACTATGTTGTTGTGCTGCATTCCAAATAAGAGAACCAAAGAGTTGTTCTTTCCATCTAATATTTTTTTCTTCCTCAACTTGTAGAGTGTATTTATTTCACCACAAGAGAGCGCAAATATATTTTGGGTGCTTCAACCATCTCCACCAAATTTTGGAACCCATAATTTTATTTAACAAGTAGGGATCTCGAAACCCAAGTCCTCCAGAGAGATTTGGCAAGCAGATCTTTTCCCATATGACCAAGGCGAATTTTTTTCCTTCTTTGTGGCCTTGCCAAAGAAAAATCCCTTCGATACTACAAATAGAGTTTAGTACAAATTTACGGGTTGCAAGAGCCGAGAATAGGTAAATAATTATGGCTTGGAGGACAGACTTGAGAAGGATCAGTCTCCCTACCAAGTAGAGGGAGCAGAAGGTCCAAGAAGATAAGAATTGGTGAGGGGTTTAATAAGAGGTTCCCATGAGTTGTTCCTTAGTGACTTATCAATCAAAGGGGTACCCAAGCACTTGGACAGAATGGAACTCCGAGGAAATCCAAGAATATGAGAGATGTGATTTTGAACATCTAAGGGGGTGTTGAAAAGGAATATTCAGGATTTATTTGAGTTAATAGAAGTACTCCAGGCTTCATTGAATTCATTTAGAATGTCCCGAATCTTGACGGATTCCTTGGTCAAGGGGGTTCCCATCATCATGGTATCATCCAAAAACTGACTATGGGAGACCATTGGTTGAATTCCATGCAAGGGTAGGCCACATAGAGAACTAGATCTTTGATGGATGCTTTAATATAATTACTCAAGTACTAAACCATGATTATGAAGAGGAAGGGAGAAATGGTATCCCCTTGACGAATACCTCTTGAAGGTACATAAGTTTTAGAGGGGGTACCATTGAACAAGATAGAGAAAAAATCAGAGGAGGTTAGGTTGAGAATCCAATTGACCCACTGATTGCTAAATCCAAAGGATAAAAGGAGAGCTCTCAAGCTTAAGGATCATTCTAGGAGTGTGAGAGGATTTTAGGGAGTGGATGACCTCATGAGCTATAATTACACTATCCATGATCTGGTGTCCTTCAAGATAACTAGATTGTTCTTTCGATATTATGAAAGAAAGTAGAGGTTTAATTCAAAGATAAATTGCCTTGGTTATTATCTTGTATATGACATTACAAAGAGAAATTGGTCGAAATTGCTTGGGATGTGAGACCCGCTCCTCCTTCAAGAAAAAACTAAGAATGGTTTCATTAATATCCTTTAGGACTCTTCTAGAGACGTGTAATTCCTACACTAATTTCCAAAATTCCTCCCGAACCATTTTTCAACAATAGTGAAAAAATTCGATAGTGAATCCATCAGGATCTAGTGCCTTCCCAACCGAAATTTCTTTAATTTCCTGGTCCACTTCCTCAATGATGATAGGTCTAAGAAGTGCCTAATTCTTTTCTTGAGTGACGAGAGCTGGAATATGCTACTTGATTTTATTGATATCCTGTCATTGATTTGGGCAAGGTTTTGTTAATAGTTCCTATTAATAATTGACTAGTTCATTTTCCATATCCCCATGATTGAAAAGTTGTTGGCCTCGATCAATTTCTAGCTGTGTGGTTGATATGAAAACGGGCGAGTACTTACTCTACACAAGTTTCAATCGAGAATAGTTTTCTGAAAAATTATTTGCATAAGGATTAAAGGGAAAATGTGTCCATAATTAACCATTCTTTTAAGCAATAATACATAACACACACGAACTCAAAATGGAATAAATAACATGAAAAGATAAGAGAGAGAAAACCGATGTTGGTAACGGAGTTCACCCCTCGTGGGCTACGTCTTTGGACCCACTTTAATTGGAATACAGATTTCTTTCATTCCTTCTTCAAAATATGTTGGGACCTTCTCATAAGTGATTACATAAGATATTCATTCTCCTTCAATGAGGATTCAAGAAGACTACTGGCACTCATATCTCTCCATACATCAATAAGGATACTTCATTACATGAATAACTCTCTCAATACTTAGGAGTAGTAGCACTATGGCTCTCTAACTCCGCTCATTAGTTATTCATTAATCTCCCCCTTACATAGGGCTCACATAAGGAATTATATAGTTTTGCCTCACTCTCTCTTAAAAAAGAGCATTAATTCCTAGATCCACAATAATAGGATCTAATTACAAAAGAGAAAAAGCAAGATCCATAAAAGTAGGATCTCAAACTATCTTCAAGCACATAATGGCAAAAGTCTCACAACCACCCAAAGGCTATTCAACCATGCCATTTATTCTCTCAACCTATAATTGAGAATAATGGAAAATTGATGTGAGGTGGTTTCTCACATAAGAACCAATTTCCAAAATTACAATTTAATAATAAATACCTGAGTCTAATTTCCCTCACAAGTATTAATCATTTTACATCAAAAGTGAATAATAATGTATGAGTTTTTCCAAAATCTCATAAAGCATAATTAAATGCATGAGCACATCATAAAAGTATAAGAATGCATGAGTTCTTTTCCTCACAAAGCATTAATAAACTGCATGAGAAAATAAAACTCATAAAAGCATAAATTCACCACTTTCACCATTTGTCACCAACTTCAAATCAACTTGGTGAACAAAGTAAAGTCCCTTCCATGTGTGGAGATCCGCCCGGATCACGCCTCTCCACAAAAGAAAAGCTTGGTATCCAAAAGTATCAACTATATCTGTATGAAAATGTCTTCAAAAGGCACATTCCTTCAAGAATCCTTCACCCATGTACTCCAGAATCATAATGTGAAGCCAACACTTGCAACTGTTGCAAAAAAAATGTTTGGAAAAATGCACATCCCTGTCTCCTTCACCTCTGTTCTTTGGAGATGAAATGTTGAAGACCACATCTACATAACTTGCAACTTGTAGCTGGTGATACATGTATTACATCTTTGGAGTACTTTTCTTGCCAAGAGTTTATAAATACACTCTTTGGACAAGTTTACAAGGAATGCCAAAATAGGCCTAGGAAAATTGCCCCATTCAACTGTTTACATGATGATTACAAAATGAAGCTACTTAAGGATTAAGGCACAAAAATAACGCCTCTCACTCTCCTCACTCAAGAGTGACTAAAAATCCATTATAATGCTTCATAATCATTTTTACAAGGCAATATAAAAAATCCACTAGTGGTTTAGACCCTATGGTTTAGACCCTATGGTCTCAAACTCCACTACAACATAATGTGCATATGGAAAAATTCCCAAAACTCCTTTGATTTCCATCAATTTAACTTAGGCATATGGAAACCTTATGAAAATGGCTTTCAATAGTTTATATGAGTTACACTATAATGTAAAACCCAAAAGAACATGCCAGCCAAAGAATTAACGAAGGTATCAAAACCCACTTTATGGAATAATATATGCGCCCAAAAACAAAGGTTAATATACCTACACATCGTACATATGTTTGGCATCAAAAAAATATGAGAATGTTCACCCGCGTGCTCCGAGAACAAGTCTCAGATCTAGGGTGGCTCATATGGCCTGGCGCTAAATACATCCAAACTCCCACTATAGAATCCTCGACGGAAGCAGGCACCGATGAAGCTCCATGGTTTTGGTGATGACCCTCGACACTGTGGAAAGGCCCATGGGCTGGCATCGTCTGTGATGAAAACGTGACATCAATTCTTGTGTGCAGACTTCAAATCTCGACTATGTATCCAAGCCACAAAGGCCAACATAAAGAGTATCACCATCGACTCTGCCAAATTGAAGTTCATATTATCGACCAAAAAGTATTCGGGAAATAAGTTTTGGTCGCTTCACTAAATTATTTCCAGATGCATAAAAATGCTCCCAAGGAGCCACACACAGTATAGCTAACTTGGTAACCATGGGGACCGAATCTGTATTTTCTGGTCACCAACACCATTTAATATTGATCTCATCGGCCTCTTACAATGGCTAGCTCCAGTAGAATGGCCTTTCCAATAGTGAACATAAACAAAACCGCCAGCATTGCTTCTAATTGAGTAGAGATGAGGCGACGGATGAAGTGATTGAAACTGAGGTCGATGTAGATGTGAGTGGATCCCTTCAGATAAATCATGGCTTTGGTGGTCTAGGAAATAAACATAGAAGTCGACTTGGTGATGTCGATGGTTGTTTTCTAGATGAGCTACCCATTCTACCCTGTGAAGCCATCATGAAGAAAATCATGAAAGCCTCCGAACCCTAATATTCAAATTCCATTGAAGTGGGGCTCGACGCCAATGAACAACATGGGAAGGATTTTGGTTTGAGAGATGCATTGGCTCCTGTAAGTCGGAGCTAATGAGAACGATGATGAAATGGGTGGTTTTAAACTACTTCATCAAATCTTGGGCCGGTTTTGCCCTTCGAGAAGATCACATAATATCTTATTTTTGGCTATTGTGTTAAATATATATCAAACCACATGAACTTATGCAGACTCAATCTCCAAGCCTTGGATTTGGATTAACCAAAATGGGATGTGTTAGATATCCCCATATCTCGTACACTTGTGTTATGGCTAACGTTCTAAAATCCATGTTAGATAGTTCCTACCTGTCTGCTCACAACTGTTTATTAGCATAAGTAACGACGTCGATGCCTTGTTTAGAAAAGTAACTGCAGCATATCCCACAAAACAAGCCTTCATTCAATATCGATGACTCTATTTTTGTGACATTGGGTGAATGATGAGGATTGATATCTCCACCAATAAATAACCATCCTCTATGGTTCCAACTTCCCTGAGAATCTCGCTGGTCTTCATGGACACTTGTAAATATTTGTTCGCGAGAGCTATGCATCCGAAAATCTGAACTAGGATCCCGACGGAAACCTTGTAGGGATGTGAACTCCAGCAAAATCCCATTTTACCTTCAACATTTCCATCTTGTCACAGGTTCGTTTCCCGTGCAACCTCAAAAACTGGGGTTTTAATTTTCTATCAATGGCAACGCATCATGACTGCAATCGAGCCGTAGTGGATCACACAATCGGATTACTAGTTCAAAGAGAGGCCACAATGGTGTGATCTGGTCAAGATAAGTACCAACGCAGAATGGAGACACTGAATTAATCTGAAAATGGATAATATACACCACTTGATCCAGATATGACACGAACAATATCTCCTCGCCATTGGTAAGAGCGCCCATAATAATAGAGAGCGTGCGTGTAGGTATCCAGAGAACCAACTTCTATCAATCGTGCGTAAACTGCAATACTGTGATCACGATGGTATCGCTAGAACGTGAATTCCATGGCCACGTGAACGGACATGATCACATTACCTCTGTGAGCGACACTGTTCTCTAATGTCATAACAACCAACGCTAGATCAAGTGTCTTGTGTGGTACGTCTACATTTCAACAAGCTGCAGAACCATCTTGAACATATGGCTCTGCAACATACGCGTACACAAATCTCACACTAGGCAGCGACTAATTTCATATACCCATCACACACCGTTTCATTTGCCATTATGGTATGAAAACAGAACAAGCTGATATGTGCATAATTATAGTCATGGACGACTGAAAAAAAAAATCGATCAATAGTAAAAATATGGAAGACTTCCCTATTATTAATGTCAACAAGAGAGCCTGCATAATACCAGCAACACCGATAATGGAAGCCATGCAGAATTCCCCAAACTTGTAGATATTTTGCACGCCCATTGTGCATCCTCTCAATAGATTCTTGCTAATCTCTTTTTGTTCTTATGGAGGAAACGATTCCTGTATGCGCACCATATTCCGAGACCGAGGAGGATCCATTTGGATCATGGCTCCTACTGAATCTGAAATTTAAAACCAACATAATTCAATTTTGCAGATAAAATATCCATTGCTTACCCAACCAATCGAAGGTTCCCTCTTACTGCAACTGAGTTTCTTCAGGAACTGTAGCAGGAACATTGGTCACAAACTCTTTCACAACCTCTTTCCTGGTGGGCGCTGGAGCATGTTTATTCCTCGAACGTAATTGTGGCTGGAGCTTCCAACATTTCTTCTCCCAATGGCCACTGATGTTGCAGTAACTGAAAAAATTCCTTCCTTTTCCATTCAAATGCTCATTCCTGATTGGAGGAAGTGGAAGGTGTGGTTTGTTATTTGTCTCACTTCTGGTGGACACATCTGTCTTATTAACCCAAACTTCGTTCATCTGATGTTTGGCTATATCATGATTAGAATTTGTAATGCAGAAAATAATTTGAATGACTCGCATCTTCCTGAATTGTCCTTGATCCGATGAGTACAAGCTGGCTCGATTCCTTTCCCGGAATCCAATGATGTAGAAATGGTTTTTGAGGTGGCTCTTGTTTCAATGGAATTTGAGCACTCTCCAATATCTTCTTGATCGTATCCCAAACCTGTAAATAGTGGTCTTTATACCACCTCTAGTGGTTGAGTGATTCCTTGGCCATGAATTCCAAGTCCACTTCCTTTGTATCCCATCTCAGTGAGGAGCTTTATGCCCAAGTTAGTTTCATATTGAGAATAAATTGAACATGAAGAAACATCATATACTTTGGTTTGAGTTTGTGCATCCATCATAGAAGGATATTTGTTTTCCATTCGTTCACCATGCTGCACCTTATCCAAGAGATCATCCTTGGTTTGCAATTCGAGTTGCAATTCTTCAATAATTCTGTTGAGGACTTCTCCATGATGCTGAGATCTGTCTTGAAGCTCTTGCTTCTCTTCTTCTTCAACCTACAAAAGTCTCCTCAACTCTGCGTTTTCAACTTGATTGTTGTTATTTATCTCTTCTAATTCTTGAAGTCTTTTTGCTCGCTTCACTCATTTTCCCATCCTACAAAGAAATCAGCCTGCTTTGATACCACTTGATCTGAAAACGAGCGATTACTTACTCTACACAAGTTTTCAATCAAGAATCGTTTTCTAAAGAATTATTTGCATAAGAAATAAAGGGAATGTGTGTCCATTATTAACCATTMTTTTAAGCAATCATACATAACAACACGAACTCAAAATGGAATAAAGCACATGAAAAKACAAGAGAGAGACAACAGATGTTGGTAATGGAGTTCACCCTTCMTRGGATACATCTCCAGACCCGCTTCAATTGGAATACATATCACTTTCATTTATTCTTCAAAATATGTTGGGACCTTCTCATAAATGATTACATAAGATATACCTTCTCCTTCAATGARGATTCAAGATGACTACTCACACTCATATCTCTCCATACATCAAGAAGGATAATTCCTTACATGAATAAGTCTCTCAATACCTAGGAGTAGTAGCATTATGGCTCTATAAATACACTCATTAATTTTTCATTACTCTCCCCATTACACAGGGCTCACATAAGGCATTATATAGTTTTTTTTCACTCTCTCTTTAAGAAGAGCATTAATTCCTAGATCTGCTATAATAGGATCTAATTACAAAAGAGGAAAAGCAAGATCCATAAAAGTAGGATCTCAAAATATCTTCAAGCACATAATGGGAAAAGCCTCACAACCACCCAAAGACTCTTCAACCATGCCCTTGATTGTCTCAACCTATAATTGAGAATAATGGAAAATTCGTGTGAGGTGGTTTCTCACATAAAAACCTATTTCCAAAATTATAATTTAGTGATAGATATGTGAGTCTAATTTCCCTCGCAAGTATTAATCATTTTACATCAAAAGTGAATAATAATGTATGAGTTTTTCCAAAATATCATAAAGTATAATTAAATGCACGAACAACTCATAAAAGCATAAGAATGCATGAGACCTTTTCCTCACAAAGCATTAATAAAATGCACGAGAAAATAAAAATCATAAAAGCATAAATTCACCACTTTCACCACTTTGTCGCCAACTTCAAATCAACTTGGTGAAAAAGTAAAGTCCCTTCCATCTGTGGAGATCTTCCCGAATCAATGATGTGGTTAATTTTCCTTCTTTGAACCATGGATCTGTCAAAATGTTTCATATTTTTCTCTTCTTCTCTCCGTCTTTGAGCCATTGAACTCGAGACTTTTTTCACCATAGAATTTCATCTTGCTTTTTGCTTTCCCCAAACTATTGTTTTAGTTTATTCTCTTCTCATGTAAGAGAGTTACTACTACCATTGTTTATTATTTTTGTTTGTATCTCTTCTAAGCATTTTTCTAGTGATATCTTGGCCTGGAAGATATCTCCAAAGATTTTTTTGTTCCAGTCTCACAGGTGCTGCTTAATTGTTTTTAGCTTCTGTTGAAACTTATACATCAAGGTCCCATGGGAAACGACTACATTTTCCCACCAAGTGGGAGAATTTTCCTGAAAATCGGGATTGGAGAGAAAAATTTCTCAAATTTGAATGGCTTGCAATGTGGGGATCTAACAAGATCTATCCATAGTTGGATTGGCCAGTGATTTTACCTAGAGTGTGGGAGTATAATTTCTTCCACTAGAATACCCTCCGAAATTAATACTTCAGAGACCAACAATCGATCAAGATGATAGACCACTTGGTTGAAGCTTGAGTGTTGATTTTATCAGGTGAAGGTGCCATTTTAGGTTTCTAAATCAGACAAATGAAGATATTCAATAAGAAGGTGGCAATGTTATGCACATATATATTAATAATAAAGTAGGAATAACAATAATAACAAAATAACAAACTAATAAATAATAAAGAGTAATAAAAATTAAAAAGAATGTCAAATATATGTGACTTAAACATCATGACTATGCATAAAGACATCCCTTAGAATTGTATTTTTACTAGGGTATCCTCCTAATTATATCATCATTTACTTTTACAAATACATAATTATTTATTCATTCCAATTGGAAAATATGTTTTTGAGTATATGTGCTTTAAATGAGTGTAGGCTAATGACGGTCTCTTTTGACATGTTAAATGCAATATAAATCTTTAGAAATATACATCCCTTAACTTGCATGAATATTTTGAGATATGTACACAATGAATATATATTTAGAGTAATAATATGACATGTAAAAAATTGAATAACCTTCTGAATATATAATTTTTATTTATAAAAAAATTCACAACTATATAATTTGGATTTTTTTATCGTTGACATTTTTTTTTTTAATTTTATAAGGTCTATGTCCATGTGTTGAATAAATTATTGTCATTAATGTCAAAGGTAAGTAAGGATTCACATATAAATAGTCAAAAGAAATGTGACTTTAATAAATACAAAAGTGGAAGTGCATTAGAAATAAAGTTACGTGAAAGTAGATTAGAAATAAAGTTATGTAAAAATGGAGTAAACATGAAAGTGGATTAGAAATGAATTTACGTAAAAGTGGAGTAAACATGAAAGTGGATTAAAATTGAACATGGTTTTAAAACCTATGGTAGTATTTTACCCATGGTATGTTGAAAAATAAATTAAAAAATAAAAAAGGTGGAAATTAATTATTTATTTAATAAAAGATGTGTCTTTTGAAATGAACATAACTTTTCATGTAGAGCCTATGGTAAATTATAAAAGGAGAAGAGGGTTGTGACAAATAATGTGTGTGGGTGAAAAATGTAATATTGTTATGCATACTTTTTTAGGAGTGACAATTGAATATCATTCAAGGAGCGACGATCAAATATTAGAGAAGATCATATATGGTGTTCTAGCAAGCCAAAATTATAAAGGAATATATGTGGTAGAAGTAGAAGAAGAAGAATAAAGACGGTTTGGTGATGGCAGAGTGAAAGAAGAAGTAGTGAGAACAGAGCAGATACGGTGAAAGAAGAAGTAACTAGTGCAGAGCAAATTTTATGAAGAGAAAAGAAACAAGACGACCATTGAAGGAATTGTATATGAAAATATTTTAAACTTGTAAGTAGGCTGGTGCCTACATGACAAATAGATGCGGGGATTGGTTTCTCTAGTAGGTCGGTTCCTACAAACAATATAGGGGATCATTGTCTCCAGTAGGTTGGTGCCTACAAACAATAGAGAGGATCTATCTCTCTAGTAGGCTAGTTCCTACAAACAATAGTGGGGATTGGTGTCTCTAATAGGTTGGTTCCTACAAACATTTGTAATCGTAGGTTGGTGCCTACAAATTTATAAAAATATTTTTTTGAAGTTTTCTCCCAAAAAGGTTTCCACATTAAATATTGTATCTTTTAGTTGTTACAATTATGTGATTGCTTCATTATGGTTTATGAATGTTAAGAATAAAAATATATCCTTATACTAATTCCCCCCCCCCCCCCTCTCAGTATAAGTGTGTTCTCAACAATTGGTATCAGATCCATATCTTTCATAGATAGTCTAACCACTGGAAGGTAGATCTCAGGAGAACACATGGCCAGTCAGGAAGGTTTCTCTACAAACAAGGATTTGTTGTTCAATGAAACAAACTATGCCTTTTAGAGTATAAGTATGTGAACATATCTAATGGTCCTTGGTTCTGATATTTGAAAATCGGTCATAACTGGTTATACAACCCCAACAACTCCACCAACATATATGGTTGGTAAAAAGGCTAGTGAAAATTATGAAAAATCCATGAACGCCATCTTGTGAAGACTGTCATAATAAGAGTTTGTCAAAGTAATAGATTGCAAATCAGTGAAATAAATTTGGGACAAACTTCAAAACATCCATAAAGGAGAATACAAGGTCAAGAAAGCTAAGCTCCAAAATCATATAAGACAATGTAAGAGTCTAAATATGAAATAAGAAGAAAATGTTGGAGCCTCTCTCCTCCGTGTGGACTAAATTGTCAACACTGTCAAAGGACTTGGTGAAACAATTGTAGAACCAATGATTGTTCAAAATGGGTTGAGGTCACTCCCCTTAATATTTGATGCCAAATTTTCCACCATTGAGGAAATAAAGGATCTTGATAAATTAACAATGGATGAATTGCATGGGATCCTTACTTCATGTGAAATGAGGACTGAAAAGTAAAATCAATAAAAAGGAAAGCAACTTTCAAAGCCTCAAAGAATATGAATAAAAAATAACACAAATCAAGTGATTTTTCCATCTGTGAATAAAAATATATATATATATATATTGAGAAAACTCAAAAAGGTGTCTGGAAAATGCAAAGCTAATTTTCCCTTTAAATTCTTTAACTATAGAAAAGCAGGACATTTTGCTGCTAAGTGCCCATATGCAAAAAATGAAAGTAGAGATAATGAAAAAGACTATAACATAAAGAGAAAACATCATCAAAACAAAAATAGATACAAATAGGAAAAGAATGAAAATAAGAAGAACTCTTATAAGCAGAAGAAGATCCTCTACTCAAAAGGGGTCAGTGACTCATCTGAAGAAAGAAGTGAAAGCAACTTCGATAGTGATAGAAAATAAACCCTCTTTATGGAAATCGAAACAAAGGTTGATGAAGAAAAATAAATGATATATTCATAAGAAGAGGAAAATGGTGAAATATATGGAGAAGTGGATATTGAAGAAGAACTCATGTGTGCCTTAAGAAAAATAAAGAAAATGAGCAAAAATAAGTTGAAACAAAAATAGTAGTTGTAGAAATATGAAAAAGAGGATCGCGATTCAAAAGCCAAAATGTCACAAATCCTTGAAGAATAATAGAATATTATCATAAGCCTAAAATTTCAGTTAGAAGATTCAAGAAGGATAGAAGAAGTGGTGAGATTCCAGCTCAATAAAAAGGAAGAAAATTGTTAAGAGCTAGAATATGAAATTGTTTCCTTAAGAAAGGAACTGAAGAAAAAAACTATTGAGTCGAAGTTTGAAAAGAGTGCCAAAACCTTAGACGATATCATCAATTTTCATAGGTCTCCATTTTTTTAGACTGGTCTTGGATATGATGTTGTTGTTTCCTCCCTACCTACACCTAGACTCGCTACAACTAAGGAAGTTCTATTTTCTTCCGAAGGAGTTCAGATTGGTTTTCTAGAAGAACAACCTACTGTTGATTGTGTTGAATAGATTGATGAGTTGCATGCTCCTCACATGCCACCATTTGAGCATGTTTTACAAATGAATTTGTTGTTGGTATGCTCGGTTGTTCTACTCTTGTAAGTGAACCTAACCTTGAGCCTACTTCCTCTAATAATCCAACACAAAAATATGTTCCCTATCATCATCCTCACCATAAAAATCAAAGGAATGGAAATCATGTTTTTAGATCTTTGTAGAAGAGACGTCAAAGACAAAATTGTGGACTAGTGCCAACTACCATAATACATTGTGGTTGGATTGATGGATGGTCATGGAATCATTTGACTAGATTTTTTAGGACTTCATATCGTTTTGTATAATGAATTGTACAATCATGCAATGTTCCTCTTACTTACTTATGATTTCCTCGGAAGTGGTCGATCGAGGATCAACCTAACATGCCCATCAACTGGAATTTTCGACAAGAAATATTGCTACTACTTATTGATCCTTCAAGGGGGGAATACTTGAATTTGTTGATATGTGAACCCAACTGATGTATTCTTGCTGAATCGAGTGTTTCTTGTTGAAACAACTTAGATATGTTGAGACTGACTGAACCATGTTCGACTTTTGTAAGAGATGCACTCTTTCTTATGTTGGATACATAGACTAACTAGACTAACAAAGACTGGTTATATTGCATTATTGGTGACATTGGTCATACTTATTCAAGAGTGTTGTTGTATCATGTTTGAGAAATTTTTGTAGTTAGAACAAATTAAACGGGGAAAGGTATGTGCTATTTAATATTTCTTAAGATAAAATTGAATAAATTCAAAATGGGAGATTATACACTAATCAACACACCTTTGGTCACATGTTGTAAATTGAACAAACATGATGAATCTCTGGAAGAAAATAAAACATTGTATAGGTCAATGATTGAAAGCCTACTATATATGACGACATCAAGGCCATATATTATAAAAGCAATAGGATCATGTCGAGACCTAAAGTTTTGGGTTCAGTTTTTCACGGGCGTGAACAAAGAAGTTGTGCGTGCTCATTCCATAGTTTTTCATGAATGTAAGGAAATGGATGAGGAATAACATAGAGTGCATGCTAGACCAAGATTTGTCAATTGTGCGTCGAATTCTACCAAGTGTGCATTGGTCTGGTTTTTGTCAATTGTGTCGAAATCAAGAAGATGCCCACTAGAATCAAGAAAGGAATTATTGACAAATATTCTCAAATGATTACTAACAGCAACATACGAGGATGTGGGATGACCAAAGGATGAGCTGGCTAGGAAGTTAATATTTACATTGATATAGAAAGTCTACATTGAGTGATGGAAGACACCAAAAGATTGTAAGGGAGTTTTTTCAAACAAACGAGTGGAGAATAGCTGAAAGAGACACCACTCCCCAACAACGAAATATATAAAAGGAAGCACTAATACCATAAATAGGGTTGGCTAGTTAGCTAGTTATATATTGAGGAGAAGAGATTCATTGAGTCCTTAGTATTGAGCTCACTATTAAGTGCATACAAGATTCATCAACACATGGAGATCAAAACATATTCAAAATGTAGAAGCACAAGCAAAGATCTGAGCTTTTTATTATGAACAATGTAAGATCAATACAATAGATGGTCGATCTGGCATAAACCTCAGATGGTCGTACAAGCAATAGATATGAGTTGCTACAAAATGCTCCTGACAATATAAAATAAGCCTCCAAAGCCTGGATATACAATGAAGACTGAATCAAGTAGAGCTGAGCCGTACTAATGCTCAACCTCCAAGCTGGAAAGTGCCACGTCCTACTAGAATGTTGAAGCCCTCAATAATTCTTCCCTGCTACCAAAAGTGTCCAATCATCCCGAGAAATATGCCAAATGATAGATTGGGCAACTGTAAGGACAACCCAGATGTCCAAATTCCCAAATCCACTCTCATACCCCATAGATATGAATTCCTCCACTGCATGGTATTTTGGTTGTGTGTTATATTCTTTGCATGTGTGTGTGTGTGTGTGTGGGTGCGTCAGATATGACAACTGCGTCTTACGATCCCTTCACCTAGGGCTCTGTCGTGTGCGTCGGGCGCTTTCCTAGGGGGGTCCCAAGGGGGGAAGGTATGCCCACCCCTGGTTATGGGTAGCGTTCGGCACCGGGTGGTAGCCCGGGGCCGATGGGGTTCAGAGCAACGCCCCAAAATTTTTTTTTGGGCGGTATTTTTGTTATTTTTAACGGATTTTGCTATTTTTAGTTGATTTGTAAATTAATCCCGAATTAAGTGATTAGGGTTTTGGTATCTACAGAATACCTAAAAACATTGTATATATTGTATGGTGAATGGTGAAATTCGATATAATGAAAATAAGAAAGGTTTTCCCGGTTGAGGGTTTCCGGTAAAAATCTCAGTGTACTATGTGTATGAGCCATTGATTAATTTATGTATTGCTTAAGAATCTATATGAATTGCTTTACTTCACAGGTTTAAAACTTACATGTGGTATCAGAGCACGTTTTTGGCTTCAGAGGGACGCCTTTGTTGCTGAGGGTTTGGCTCGGTCTTGATAGATCAA